>CAJUYG010005224.1:4771-19184 GCA_910591675.1 Galerucella calmariensis | reverse complement strand
TATGTTGCTGGCATTTCTATCGTTTCATAAACAAATCAGTCTGTCAATCTAAAACTGTTCAATACGGATCTCTAATAACTTTTGAAAATACTATTATAAAGAAAGGATTTATAGTTTGGCAAGTTTATCTGTAGCTACGGGGCGTCGGTAAGAGGCGAGGAAAAACATGGCGTATATCTGTCAAACGTACAAATGGCGTACGGTACCTATTTTACCAAGTAAAACTGAAATTACAAAGGTAACTGACAATACGAACACCACTGGATAAATCAATATCAGTCAATTGACGAAGTGAGAGGGAAGAACATACGCACGCGCTTTCCAATAAGAAGTAACCTGGTCGATAAAAATCACCAATTATGTAATCGGAGGGTGTGGTCATTATGGTTTTCGTACAACGTTGCCAGAGCTTCAAGAATCCCATAATAAATTTGGAAAAGTGTTCTCTTTTAATATTCATAAATTGGAAAATAATGTTAATAGAATAAATCCAAGGAAACAAGTACATTATAAAATTAACGTTTAATCATATTTTTAATATTGTTAATAATAAAAAGACCCATTTATAATTATTATCACTACATAATCAGTTCTTCTATTTTTTTATAGTTAAACGTGGCAATGTCGAACGTTTTCGACTGCATTCCTTTCACGGTTTCAGATAAACTTGCCAAAGTATATACAGTGCCACTTTTCAAAATACGATTGTTGACGTTTCTCCGGAGTTTCGATGTTTTGACAGTTGTAAGATTTTAAAAAATGCCATGCTAGATTAATTATGCAACAGCAAACTAAAATTTTCTTCGTTTTCACAGACAAAATTACGAAAAAAATATTTTTCTGATGTAAATAAACAATGTTGAATATTTGAAAGTTATTTTTAATTCTAAACATCTTTTCTTTATAATAATTTTCGAAATTGTCAAAAATAAAGGTACTTTACTCTTGAGCACAAATCACATTTTTTGACAAACCTTGTATACGACTGCTAAATTTTGATATCTGATGGTCGCATTATATATTTTGGACCATGCAGAACTTTTTATAAAGAATAACTTTTTTTCGAAAACTTAATAATAAAAAAGTTACCCATAAGACGCCAACTTACGTAGACACACTGTATATTATATAGTGTCAATTAAGTCAGCACCATTTGGGAAACTCTATTATAATTCGTCGAAAGTCTACATGGTTTAATCCGTGCCATACTTCTTATTATTTTGATTCGCCTGCTTCGTATTTTTCATAACGTCAACAGTTTTTTCCAAAATATGTTCCCTCCCAATTCTGTAAATAGCTTTTCCTTCTACAAAAGTCATAGTTATAGTAGTAGTACACGTTCTGATATCCTGAAAAACCACTCTGCATACTGCAGCTCCTTTTGTCCCCCTTCTTCTTCTCCCTTTTTCAAACATTCACGCACAAAAATACATCCAAACCATACGTGATGGCGAGCCCGCCCCCATGCGCACAAACTCATTTTCAATGTTTCCTCCCACCACAGCTCTTGCAACACATATAAATGCTCTGTACAGAGGCGTATCATTAGTTCTCCTCCAATTCTGTTGGCGTTTGGCATTGTCTTAATAATTTTTGTACGGCACTGACCAACAAGGGGCTTATCGTAATCCAATAGTAATTTAGTTGGGAGAGTCTATACCTGCGCAATCGCTCGCCATTACGTTTGGCGCTTGCAGTACCAACTATGGTAATTAAACATTAAAAATGGTACCATTTAATAAAATAAAAATATTAATAGTTGAAATAATGATCGATATAACCTTAAAATCATCCACTACTATCTATATTTATATAATCACAGTTAAATATAGCCCAATTATGCAAAATTCCGTTAATGTCTACACATTGAGCTTTTTACTCACTTTTAAAGAGCAGTGAGTCCGTAGTCAGATTTTATAACTGGCTGTGGCGTTCCAGACACGCCACATCCCGGTGACGACGGGAGAGGTGTGAGTGAGGATCCTAACGAGCCAATATGCATACTAGGATCATTGTGTAGCATTCCATGGTGTAGGGCGGGATGTCCGTGAGAAATCTGATGCTGACCAGTCAGAGACATATCCAGCATATTTTCTCCAAGACCGTCTAAATCCCTGGAAAGAAGAAAAATAATTTGTTAACTATTTTATATGATGGAAGTAGTTATTTATTGTTAAAACAATCTTTAATAATAATAAATCCCAACAGGCACTTTTTATTTTATTAATTATACTTTTCGCCAAGCTCTAAGATTAAAAGATCTTTCATCCTTGATGCACTGACCTGTTGTTATTTTTCCGTTTATCATTGTTATTTCCCGAAGTGCTGTTCTGTGTTTTCCCCCGAACTTTGCCCCCAGACTTAGCGCCAGACCCCGTCGTGGTTGTTGTCACCCCGGCAGGATTCGTTTTCCTTCTAACGTTTTTCGTGTTGGGTAATTTGTTATCCTTTTTCCATTTCATCCTACGGTTTTGAAACCAGATTTTGATTTGTCGTTCAGATAGGACTAGCGTATGCGCGATTTCTATACGTCTCCGCCTCGTCAGGTATCGGTTGTAATGAAATTCTTTTTCTAATTCTAAGATTTGGTGGCGGGTGTAAGCGGTTCGTTGGCGTTTTGGTTCCATGCCCGGTGCAAAGGCTCCTGTTGCTGAAACAACAGAAACAATAAATTAGTTAAGTAACAGTAAAATCTACATACCAAGTTAGTTTTAAGTATGGATCCGACACTTCTCATAAATATATATTCATATTAAATCAATCTGAAACTATTAAGGTGCTTCTAAACGGGCAATATTTTTGGTGCAATATGTAGCTGCTACACAGTGGCTGGCAACATTGCCAGCAATAACAGTCACACTGGGTAATATATTGACAATATTTTTAGTGTTTCCCGGCCATATAGCTACACATGTTTTGTTTTGCCTATGCAATTGATTGGTTGCAGCAAGAGTTGCCGGACGATCGCTTGGCCAGCGAAAATACTCTGCAATTTTACTTTGTTTTGGTGTTCGAATATTTGGTCGAATGAAAAAAAAGATTATTAAGTTTATTAATGAAATATATTCACATCCTTAGTTATAGAATGTGGAAACCGGAATTTATAAAGACAGAAATGCTAAAAAAGATGGATGGCAGTTATCGCCGAAGAATTTGGTATATCAAGTTATGAGGCCTACAAGAAATTCAGAAACTTGAGAACTTATGCAAAGAATGAGGTGAAAAAGAAGAAAACCGGTAGTGCTGGCGGTGAACTAGTGAAATGGTAGTTTTAACTTGTTACCCGTACTTATTTCTAGACTTAGGTAATCTAAGTTTCACGCCTAAGGTCGAATCCACATAATACTCTTCTTTTTCCTTAACTTTGTGTTTAAAACAATAGGTACAAGTCGCATGTGTTGAAGGTCCATATTTTGAAATTATACCGAACTATACAGACTGCTGCATAACTCCGTTACAAACCAATCATATGATTTTTTGAATGGGAACCCCTTTATATTATACCGAATTCGGATTGGTTACATTTTTTTGAAGCTTTTGATATAAGGTTTTGCCATGTTATACAGAGTCCTTCCAAAGATATGGACACGTTTATGTGAAAATCATCGTAGGTAAATCAGCGCTCTGTAGCTTGTTGTACGTTGAAGAAAAAAATGCATTTCGCCAAACAGAGATTTGTAATATGATGCTTTCACATAATAGGTCAGTAATTATATTTTACAATAAATATTACAAAATAACTGTGTTTTTATAAACTTTGGGTATAGGAAATGCTTGACAACAATTAAAGTTACATAATCGAAGACTCTATTTTTGCTAAATATTTAAAAGGAGAAAGAAAATGACAGGTTCGAGTTTCCGTTCACCCTGTATATAAGAAAGAATATAAATGAAATTTAATAGGATACGGAGATATTGCATCATGCTGCGAAACTCTGTTTGGCAAAATACATTTTTTTTCTTCAACGTACAACAAGCTACAGAGCGTTGACTTACCTACGATTTTCACATAAACGTGTCCATATCTTTTGCAGGACTCTGTATAACGTGGCAAAACCTCATATCAAAAGCTTCAAAAAAATGTAACCAATCCGAATTCGGTATAGTATACAGGGGTTCCCATATGAAAAATCATATGTTTGGTTTGTAACGGAGTTATGCAGCACTCTGTATAGTTCGAAATAATTTTAAAATAATATTTACCTTCAACACATCTACTATTTTTGTTGATAATATTTTTTGATATTTCTTAAAATAACCCATATACCGAAGTTTTTCGTAAGATTGGTACACCCTGTATATGGAGAAGTCAACAAGAAACATGTAATATCTGTAATAATTTATATCCCAACCAAAATCCCATAAGATCTACTGTCAGTAAATAAGTAAAAAATTTAAAGGAAAGTTCAGGATGTAGAGAAACTGCATCAACTGAAAACAAATCTTCAGAAGTCCTGTTAGACGATCCATACTTGAATACCAGACAAATATTCAGGGAGCTTGATATCTAGTTAGCCTAGACCGGTTCCATGCATATACAAAATATTGCGTTACCATAGCAACGAAAAATAACTCATTAGAAGTGTCAGTGTGAAGCTGGACGTCAAAAAAGTAAACCAGAGTTACGCAATAAATGAAAAGAAAAAAGATGTCCACCGAAATTGTGAAAATCGAAAAATTGGAGTATCGAGCCATCATCAAGTACCTGTATTTAAAAGGCTTAAGAGGTGAGCAGATTTACGAAGATATGCTTAATACCCTTGGCGATCAATGTCCTTCGTCCTCTCCAAGACCAAAAATCTGCTGGAAAAGTTCTTGCTTCAGTTTTTTGGGATTGCCATGGAGTAATCATGATTGATTTTTTGGATAATGGTAGAACAATAACCGGAGACCACTCTACAGGAAAAAATTAAAAAGAAAAGACGCTTAAAGCTATCCAAAAATTTCAGTTGAAAATCAATTCCATCCATACAAATTAATGTCTTGCGATGTGGCCACTTTTTTTATTAATGGAAACGTAAATCGGCATAATTGTAGATACTGGTCAATACTCATTGGATGCGTGAATCTCACCCAATTTCCAAAAAAGCTGAATGTACACACGAAAATCTATAAAAGCTGTGCCATCCATTTCGGAAATAATTGCGGCGTTCCATACTTAAAAGTCACTCTGTATATTCCAGTTTAAGATACATAGTAATAAATTAAACATAATTATTGAAACAATTTGCTAGTTTCTTATTTTTCCCTTTTCTTTTAATAAAATATTTTATTCAAAATTACTCAAGATAACACACTTTCTAAATATCACTTCTATCTGTGAATAATAAGATAAATAGTTTTTTTCATAAAACTGGCAAAATTTCATTCACGAAATAACGCCCACTACATGAAAGTGTCCGTCGTTTCTTAACGGTACTGAGTTCTGATGTAAATCTGTGTTAACAGAAATTAAATTGCTTTTAGATATAATACTAGCTGATGTGTTTGATTGTCAGGACCACCCTAGTTTAGAAGACGATAGAAATGTTGTCGTACTGATTATCTAAGCACCGTCAAACAACAATTTAAAGATAAATTGATGGGTTGGGCGTGTAGACACTCTTGAAATAGCACGGCCAATCTATTAGCTGTAATATATTTTGTGTTTTTTTTTCTTTTTAATTTAATTTCGATTTGATCTCTTTCGGCGACACTGGTCGGTAATAAGGAGCTTGAAGAACAACATTTTCATTGCCCAAACGATGATTGTGCACATTGCTGATGTAAACAACAATTGCACCGACATCCTAAGTCTAGGTTAAACCAAGGTCAGTAACAATATTTGGTGTGGTCTGGGCTCATGTGGCTTCAGGTTCTCGACAAAAAATTGTCGAGATTATATGGTTCAGTAAGCGGTGTTGGTTATACCTACTTTATAGTTGATTATAAATAATAAGAGGCAGTGAATATCTGAAAAGGTCGAAGAATTGATGATGCAAATCATGATTTCTGTTCTTGGAATAATAGGGTCAAGTACAAATTGTTGTCTATGCCAATGAGAGCAAGAAATGTCAAGTTGATTTCTTTAAGTAATAATAATGGAAAAAATATTACACTATTATAAGTCTTTTTAATGTTCTCATCATTCTCATAGTCGTGTCCGATTCCACTAACCTTTTAGTAAAGTTAGGAAGTCCTAAGTCAAATCTAGGAATTTCTGTTTCACCACGCGCTAAGTAATACCTAAGAGAGTTAGGAAGCACCATATATTAGGATAGCTTGCTCGTTCTAGGTAAACAGGAAATACCTAACTTGACATTGTATGTATGTAAGTATTTTGGAGTGACATTCACTGAGACCTAGAAAGATCTGTATTGCGCCCCCTCACTTTTATTCAGTTTCTGGGGAGAGTCTCAGAGACTAGCTATTACTTAAGTCCCATTTCCCAGAGTAACTTTACACTTCTCGGTTGTCATTTTTGACAGTGAATCGAGAGAGATTTTCAATTGTAATGCCCGTTTGTAATTATCAATGATTTAGTACAAGTTTTAGTCAATTTTTTAGGATCCTGAATAAATGATAGATACATACACATTTATCATCAATTTTTCAGTCAATTTTGAAATAGACGAAGCTTGTCCAATTTGTGTAAAATTTCAATTGATAGAAAATATTTATAGAACCAGCCCTATTTTCTATCAATTAAATGGGGCAAACATATAGGGTAAACTTTATTTTAAGGTTATTGATTTTTTTATTTTTCATGATGGTGCATGGTGACACTGACTCTGCTACATAGCTAACGCTTATCAAAGATTATATATTATATCGTTTATTGAGGGGTGAGAATGGTGTATGTGAAAGTTTTTCGTTTGAGCTATTTTAAATATCAAAAAAGTTGTGGTTTCATGATCAAGTACTTTGACTTTTTGAACTATATAAAAAAAAACCTTGCCTTTACATTGTTAGAAGTTCTCAATATAAAAATAAGCACATGAGGGCTTCTCTTTCTTATGTAATTCCTAATTACTACTATATTAATAAGAGTTGCTGCTGCTACCAAAAATTCTGTGTCCATTGTTGTCTGATACCTATTTAAATTAAAAAATTCAAATTCTTTGCTAAAACCTGAAAAGTGACAGGCCACTAACAAAATCATACTGCTCAGTGCGCATAATCACAACCTAAATAAGTGACTAAAACATGATTTGTTGCAAACACATTTTTTTCTTGTCAATATTTTAGTGTCCTAAGTTTAGGATCCTAAAAATTTGACTAAAACTTGTACTAAATCATTGATAATTATAAACTGCTAAACTCTTTGGACCAACTAATCTGGGGTAGACTTCACTTACATTGTGCCGCCCTCAATATTCTTTCAGGGTTGACGCTGTTTTTTTAATAAAAAAAATACTTTAATAAGACAAAGTCTAATTGATAAATGAAGGGAGATGATAACCATGAAACAAGAACTCATCTCCACTGGTGGCTGAAAATTGGATTGGAGAAATAAGAATAGATGTAAGCCAAAATAGACAAATTGCAGAGGACCCCACTTTCAAAAACCTAATCTAAGTTAACTTGTGACAAGTAAAAATGTCTAAGCATACCTGTTCAAGCTAGATTCCAAGTCAATAAGAGCGTAATTACTTATTTAAACTAATTTTTCAAAGTTTATTGGACTCTTACGAACAATAATGTGTTTCAATTAACAATATCACTTCCCATGACAATTATTTTCACATTACAAGCGGTAATTACAGACGGTAAAGTTAAGACAGGAAGTAAAAACTACAACGATGCAGATAGGAACCGACTATTTACTCAAAATGTACTGACCTTGTTCATGAAAATTAACTGTGAATACTGCTAACAAAAAGGTGTATTTAAAGTGGGAATACTTGTTAGCATCCATTCTAGTAACCCAAAGAACTTAAAACTGAACTATTTACTTCCATAATTTCGTCGAGTCATTGTTGGATGAAAGTAATTAAATATTGAGAAGAATAGGCCAGTCATCTTACTGAACTTGCAGAATTAAGATACGTTGATTGTTAACAAATGTATGGGATTATATCTGTTTTAATAGAAGTAGTATATTTTTCGCATGTATTTATATTTGAATATCTGCTCCGTATTCAATTTTTGTCTTGGTGTATTCAGTTATCATATTTAAATGATTGCAGGGAATTTTTCCAATACGACCAAACTAACTCATCCTGCTTTCATCCAACGGGTATTACAAATAACATCCTAATCAAGGTACCAATTTAGCCATGGGATATTTTACATTCACTACGAGCAAATTACATAACAAACAAGCATCATAACTGGAAATAGAATTAAGAAAATGAGCTATAGAAAAAAAAATTTTCTATACCCACATGTATATTATCCATTTTCTGCACAGTTTACAGAATGGAAAAATGTAGGCCATATCGGTTAACTGAACAGATATGATTTCATATACATCCTAGAACGTATATGAAATCTACCAATCAGCATTCGCGTTTAGTGTCCGTCACTCATCTTTTTCAATTTCAAAGAAACGTCAAAATAACTTGTCAAAAAAAGTCTCTCCTAGAATCACTGGATCAAGAATATTCATTTACAAAAATAAACTTAAATAAAATAATCCGTACAAATTAACAAGAAATACTAAAAATAGAATAAAATGGGTATTTAAAAGAGGACTCCAGGATGGACGTCAGATTTTATAAAATTATGTAATACCTCTGACGTTATAGATAAACAATTGACATATTCCTCGGTGGTCGAGTGGTGAGCCTACCAGACTCTCACGCGATAGACCAGGGTTCAATCCCGCAAAGAACTTTTTTTTTATTGTTAATTTTATTTTTAAATAATTATTCTGCTCGATATTGATAACGACATCAGGTAGACGCTTGAAATATTTAGCAGAATATTCATTATTATAGATAATGGTACGGTACCCTTCGAGCGGGAGTTCGACTGGCAACATCTACTCATAACAGCATCGCATATTTAAAAAGGGAAACCGTAGCATTATACAAATTGTACATTTGAGAACTGTAGGTTTACCACAAAAAATTAGTGGAAACATAAAATTTAATTGGTAAAATTATGAATAAAATTGTTGAAAATTTTTAATTTGAAGTTATATTACAGTTTATTACAATGTTTATATTACAGTTTATTAAAATGTTATTTTCTAGATTTTTTCTTAAGTGTGTCGTAGAAAAAATATACTGTTCGACTGTGGATATCTCACTGGAACGATTGAGCTCTCCGCCTACGGCGTCGTGTCCAAACTTCGTCCTCGTACGATATGGCCATCATATCCACACTAGTTGCACAAACTACTATTATTCAATCGTATTTACCCTTGTTCAATTGGAATTTCCAGAAAAAAGCCCCCTTCAACAAAAAAATAAGGAGTCCATGCAAGTGTATCCGAAATGTTGATGCATATCGTGATAAAGAATGTTTCCTTTCCCTTCATTTTTTCCTTGCTTCATAACATAGTTGCTGAGAGTCTGAGTTTTTCAAATTCATTTCCTTTTTTCATTTCACTTAATAACATTTTCATTCTTGTGTGAAACGTACCAATAACTCATGCGTACATTACAATTATATCAATAACTCCATGACAACTTCATCATGATAAAATTGGAGACTTCTTTGAAAAGGAATCGATGGCCATGAGAAATCTATTGTGTGTTTTTGGGTAATATTTCAAGAAACATGAACAAAATTATACATAATTGTTTTCGTGTTGTTTGCGTGATTAACATGCTTAGAACTCGAATTTCTAGTAAAAATGAATATTATTATCAATGCCAACTTTGAATAAGAAAGCCCTATAGCTTGTTGCCTCTCTCTGTATAGTCTTTATGGCCTTCAATACTTCCATTGTCAAGTTACTCATTCATTTTCTCCTCATATTTAGTTAGTTAGATAGATTAGGTAGAGTTTATGGTCCTCTAAACTCTAGATTACATTCTCCAGCCTGACTCTTTTTAAAAAGTCTATTAGCTTGGAGACTGAACCTTTCATAAAGCTCTCTGCCAATGGCTTATCTTCGCCCAATGCAAAAAACCACACATTTGCCAGGCTATCGTACGACATAGAATGTGATCTGCCGTTTCTTCTTCTAGGTGATAAAACCTGCTAATATCATCGTTTTGTCAATCCCATCAGCTTTAAATGCCTAGTGAGCTTACAATGCTCCGTTAACAGACCCACTACAGCTTTGACAGTTTCCCTATCTTTGGCCATCAGATCTGCTGTAAATTTTGGCAAGTGTTCTAATATGAACTGTTTCGCTTGCTTCTGTCCTGGTGAGTTCCTCTACCATTTCAAGGATTTTTTAGCGACCCACTTCTTTGTTTCCCTTCTTGTTATGGTTTTTGCAACGCCGCAGAAGGGTTTCGTCCCAACGAATGGCATTGATGAGCCCTGTTTAGCGATTTCATCTGCTTTTTCGTTGCCCTTATGACCCTCGTGCTTCGGTACATTTAGTTGGTTAATCCACATTGACATTTCTCTAGCATGTTAGTACAGTAGTTTTATAGAACATCATGTAGATACCTATTGGTATTTAATGTTTTAACCTTATTTTTTGTTTCAAACATGTTTGTACTGAATCCGAATAAGAATTGTAATATTCTTTAAATACAATAAAGTTAATAAATAAAATAATCAGTACAGTAGTTTTGAAAGAATCTTAAAGATAAACGATCGTTATCTAATTGGACGTAACGATTCAAGACATTTTTATTGTGAAATCACCTTGCGCAGTTAACCAAAAATGAACCTAAATCACCATACTACCATAAATCAAGTTATTTTTGGAGTGAGTGTACAGTTACATTAACAAACTGACACAAATTCAAGCATTATGAATTTATAATTTTGCACAATATTAAAGTAAAATACCCTAAAATACAAATCACCGATACGCCACTGAAGCTTACGATGCATTTGGAAGCACAGACATCGAAGCCGCGGCCCGTTTGTAAACATTCATTTGCGCCCATTTATTGCCTCCACACACAAACCAACCAAAAACTACTTCAACAATGATTTCATTTTATTTGTTAACTTCCTAATTAGATGTTCATTCAATAATGTTTATTTATCCGGTACTATTGTGATTCCATTATAATAGAGTGTTACTTTAAATCCTTTAGCAGACGAGGTGCCGAATGCCGAGTCAATTTTTTAAAATTCATTAATCGAGAGTGACCAGGCGATTTTTACAGCTGCAGTTTGCTTATGCTATGCAGGTTAAAATTTTTGCTTGTAATGTAATTTCCCTCATTGCGAGTCGTTTAGTCGGGTAATAGTGGTTCGAATTGGTATTAGTAAGACGTGCTGCTTTTAATAAGGATGATAAGAAAGTTTAATTTAATATGACGGCTTGACATACTAGACCTCTACGGTAGTAGGTTAATTTGAATATATATTCATATCTGCTACCGATATAATGGTGGCTCACATACCCAGGTGGAAAGAATTTATTTTCTGTGTAAAATGACACAAAACTCATCTAATCCGATCAAACTTTTATGAGACATTTACATAAGTTACCCAAGAGTCAAAAATAGTGATGAGCAAAGCAAGTCCAAGACCAAGACTTGCATAGTCTTGGTGTTGGTCTTGCTTATTCGATCTAGGTCTAGGTGTTGCTCAAATCGTCTTGATTGATATTAAAGGTCAAAGTTGAACTTTACTACCGATTTTGAAAAAAAAATTTTTGATTTTCGATTTCCTTTAAAATATGCATATAGAGGTTTTTCGACATGGCGATTTCAAAAATTTCATCTGTTTTCCAAAAAAAAAAATGCTTACCGGAAAAATTTGAAAAAAATTTCGAAAAATCGAATTTTTTCGAAAACTATGCCTTTTCTCAAAAAAATATGGAAATTTTTAGATTTTCCTTACCAAAATACATAAAAAAGGTCGATATGACCGTTTCTCCAAAACATCAATAAACCGCCCATTTTTAGGATTTTCGTCAAATTTTAGTCCAAAAAAAGGTGTCATTTTGACATATACATCGCCATTACGTCAAAACCACTAGAGGTCTTTCAATTTTTTTTTTGGTCATTCGATAGAGAAATAATGACTCTACCTTGTGCTAAAATTTCCTTAGTCCAAGATCAAAATGGCAAAAGTTATACGAGGTCAAAGTGAAAAATTCGATTTCTGATTGTCTCTACCGTTAATAGGGAACGTGAGCAAAAATTTCTGAAAGCTTGAACAAAAAATAAATATATGAGCGTATAGAGGATTTTGTTTTGAACACAAATCGAAGACATGGATTTTTACTCACCCCAACGTACAACCTTCGACTACATAGCTTCCTCCGAAACTCCGTTGGATATAAAAAATTGAGACCCCAAAATGGATCGCATAAAAGTATTTCGGCTGCCAAAAAAAAATTACGCCCCCCCTACCGCGCCCGCCAGTTCAGAGTTCTAGGGACCCGGCGGTACAAGCTTTTTTATTATTCGAGCTATCGAAATGAAACAAAAACCATTCGATTCAGAAAAATCGTACGAGTCTATAGATAGCATAAAAAGGGGGGGTCAACCTGAAAAAATATACAGGTTTGGTCAAAAATAAGTGGAAGTCGAAAAAAAATTTTCGAAGAAAATTTTTTTGAGTTGCCCACCTAAAGGGGGGTATCGAACTCTCTTTACCCAAAAATTTTCACCCCCCTGCAAAATTTTTTTTTGGGGTTCAAGACCCGCCAGGATATCAACTCGGAACAAAAATATTTTGGGAATCTTCCTCATTTGGGGCGCCTATAATGCAAAAATTTTTTTTTGACAATTGACCCCCCCCCAAAATCGCCCCACGTATGACCCCGAATTGATAGTGGAAGCTTCGTATGGTGTTTTTAGGTATCAGTCGGTATGGCATATAGCTACATTAGTGAAATTTTTGACCTAACCTCAAAATTTGGCGCCACTTGTGGCGCCCTCTATATTGACATTTAATTTTTTCTAATAATGGATTCCGATAGAGTCGAACATGGAAATTTTCATGGGCATAATGAAAATTTTCAAAAAAAATATTTTTTGATATAATACTCGAACACGTCATTAACAATAAAACCACAAACGCAAGAAAGTGATGATAAATATTGAACTATACCTTGTTTTTAAACTAAGAGTAGCGATTTGAATTTAAGTTGGCATTTCTGCAGCCTAGTGATTGGTTAAATTGCCTCCCGTTTCACACAGCTTTTTTGATACAACTGACAACGATATTTGTCAGTTTTGTGTTTATATGAAAATATCATAACCTCAACCTTTATTAGGTACATATTTTTCAGGTTTGTTGTTTTATTTTTAACTAAGTATTATATATTCCAACTAAGTTGAGTGATATTTTTATTATTTATTCGGTTTGATAAACAAAATCTATGCTTATTTTTTCTTGTTAATAATATAAATTTCCAAGTAAAATTTTATTATTGTAATTACCTATTTCTACATAAAGTTTTACTCATATTACAGTACCTACATTGTTATGGTATTTCTCGATATCAAAACTTCTGTTAACTTCTAGTTCGTACTCAAATGTGAATAGAGAATAATTTAAACATACAGTAGCTTTTTTGCACATATTTATATAATCCAATTTGACATGAATTTCTTATTATAACCTTACATTTTGTTCACAATAATGTGACATTTACTTACAACTTTCGCCATGGCCTGTGGCCAATGATGATTCAAATTGTAGATTTGCATTGATCCTTCATTGGACACAACACCTGCGAGCAATATAATACGTATGTCACGTAACTGTCAATTAGTTCGAAAAGTTTGAACACGACCCTTTAGGAACATCCTCTTGATCTAGTAACTTTTAGTGGTGTAAGTGAGGTTTCTTAAAATGCTCCTCCTAGTTTAAAAACAAGGTATAGTCAATATTTTTAATTGAATAACAAGAACTGACAAAATATGTCACTGTGTCACTATGAGAGGAGCTGTGTGAAACTGTCTGCAATCTCACCAATCCATAAGCAGCAGAAATGCCAACTTAAATTCAAATCGCTCCTCTTAGTTCAAAAATTTAATTGTGAACGATGCATCCTACCATTAGCGCTGGACAAAATAATGCTGGACAAAAACAGCGCAGGTCAAAATAGCGCAGAACAAAAACAGCGCCAGATAAAATAGCGCTCGACAAAATAGCACCGCAAAAAAAAGAACTATGCTTCATCATTTTACTACCATCTCATTCATAAAAATAGATTATAGTGCCGAATTAGCATGATTGGGAATAAAATATTTTTCATAAATAATAGTCAAAACAATAGTTTTCATAAGTCAATTCAACTTCATCATCATAACATTCTCATTATAATATTATCATTTACATTTACACTGTAAAAAGTTAGTTACTATAGTTTCCCATAACTTAATAGTTA
>CAJUYG010005223.1:0-14413 GCA_910591675.1 Galerucella calmariensis | reverse complement strand
CAATATTGTTCAAAGCGTGGTTCAAGGCTTTGATGAGATTTATGATATCTTTCCAATGATGTGTGATCTCATCAAAGCTTTGACTGTGTTCACATTAAATATATTATAGATAAATTAGAATAGTACGGTATCAGGCGTAAGATTATTTAGTTCGTGTCTAACTGGCAGGTCTCAATAAGTAAGTTTCAATAACGTTGAATGAAAATTGACTCTGGTGTCTAGAAGAGTTCCTCAAGGATCTGTATTAGGACTATTGTTATATACGTAAACGGTTTACCAAGTTCCCTGGTAGAAGCTCGTTGTGTTCTGTTTGCTCTTGGTTAAAGATGTGGAGAGCTTGGCAAAAGTTTGCATGTCGAGTGTAAAATCTTGGTTTAACACTAATAAAATCAAGTTTAATGAAATAAAAGCCCATAACATTTGGTTTACATCCAACCAGTAAAACTGATAGGAGGAACTTTATATTCAAGGTTAACTTGGGCGTTTCATATAGATTGCTTATGCTCAAAGATCTCATCGCAAATATTTGCTTTAAATCAGATTAGAAATTATTTAAGTCATAATATTCTACGAGTAATGTATTTTGCATTCGCTCATATTCTTCTTAACTATGGTGTTATTCTGTGTGGTGGAGCAGAAAATGCTCCAAAAGTTTTTTTATTACAAGAAATGGCTGGGAAAATATTCAATATGGCGACCAGTACCAGAACCTGTTTAAGAAGCTCTAAATACTTCCTCTCCGCTTCCTGGTATCTAAATACGTACGAGTCTCCGAAGAGTATTCATCTCAATATTTATCTGATGGTATTCCACGTGAATTTCAATATAAATATAATACTTGACTTGTTACCTCTTATACCAGTCGAGATCAACAATCTGCTTGCCTATTGCAAAATAATCGATAGGAATTAAATTTATTATAAAGAAAATGTCGTTGGAAAGGTAAATAATGTGTGTTCAGCAACCAAGTGAAACTTTTTCCGTTGCATCATTGTTTTTATAGTGTACATGGCATTTATAAACCGTTTTGGAATCGTTTCAATTACTGTATACTGCACAAACTAGAATTTGGGATGGACACATCAACTTGATCGCTCCTTCTAGAAGGTACAGTTTGTTTACAGTCCCAAGGAGTTCCAAGAACGATACTATACACAGTTGGATCGCGAAAGAAATACAGCACTTGCGCGAACGATATCTAGAACGGTTCTTGAACAAACCTTATTACTTTTTGCAACAACTCTTGATAAGCGTATGTAGTTTTTCCTACTTTCATTGTTTCTATTTAACGACCTGTTGTCAGTAAATATTTTGTCCTAGTTGTGTTTTAATGTTTATTTTAATTATACTCAGAAATTGTATTTTATATAATAATTATTACTCTATGTACCTGAATGTTTGTACTAAAAATACTGTATTAAGGTCAAGAAACTATCCTACCCTATTAAAAAAACATGAATAGACTCAGAACGGATAAATTTGATATATTTCCATTGTTATAGAACAAGTATTTTTTCCATAAGAAAAATAATTAATCTGCCCCTACCATAAACGTCGCCAGAAATCTCACGAACATAGAACATATTTCACGTAAACAAAAGAAATTAAACGTGGTCTTTGCCTTATAATTCTTTCACAACTAATAAACTTTATGATATTTACGATCTTTTTTACACTTTTCCTAACCACTAAGTGGCTTGATATATTTATCGAAACGTCCGAAAATCTCTATGCGTATCGTTGATACTACTTAGAGTCATTAATAAGTTTTTTGATATATTATATGCTTTATCGTAGTTTTCTTTATTATAGCGGAAATCAACACATTATATGATATATAAGTATATTTTGGATCTACGTAGTTTGTTAAAAATAGTTGGTTGCTATATATATGTCCTGTATACACTGTTTACTCAACGTGATAAAAAGAAGAAGTTTCAAAGTATTATCACAGTTTGCTGTAATATTGTCGTATTTAATAAAGCGTGTTACAAACAGATATCGCAGAATAATAATTATTCTAACGCTTTATAAAGTTTTGAAAAATATTTTCCAAAGACACTGACCGTTCAACTAAGAAGCAACAGCTTCGAATTCAAATAATTCAATATCCGTCGGGGTCTACAGTCCGGGAAGTAGTTGTTGCTTTTTAGTTGAAAGGTCAGTGTCTTTCGAAAATATTTTTCAAAACTTTATAAACCGTTAAAATAATTAATTTCCTTCGATATCTAGAAGAAGTTTTATTCGGTGCACACGAATTCCTTTCAGGTTCCTTAATGACCGATATAATACACAAGAGTTCCCGTCCGACACTTGCAGGTATCTTAATCCCGCACTCGAATTGCCGTCCAGTTTATTTAATCTGTTCTGTAATCGGGACTGCCCTAATAGTTTACCCTGGCAGTTAGGTTAGATTAGGTGTCTTATTATTCCTGAAATAAGTGTACGAATACCTTAACCATTTAATTTATTTTATATTTCCTTAATCTCCTTGATTTTGTGTTTATCTTGTGGCGCGCAATTCGGCTCCTAATTTTGGTGTTCTTACTCATATACAGAGAGAAAATGAGCGCTGCGCGCAACTCATCCCTGCCCAAATAAACACCTTTTAAACAGGTCAGTTTTCACCCTGACGGGAACTCGAGTGACAGCTTGACGTACCCTTAACACAGGTAGAGTGGTTATCCTGAAGAGATTCGTGTGCGTCCGTTTTATTTTGTTTAGATTTTTTATTTATTTTGTTCTGGTTTGGAAAGTAATAGCAGGTAAATGAGACTTATTCGTGCAATTACCTACCTTTCATTTAACAAATACGTTTATCTAGAATTTAATTTTGATTTATGACTTTATTTGCCTGATTAATAATAAAGTGCTTAGATTGTACTTGGATTTCGATTTTATTTATAAACCAAAAATGATTCGAAACTAATAATCTAATAGTTCGAGCACTTCTGTTTCTTTTTAATCTGTTCTAAATTTGGTTAACTGTTAATTTCCAACAAATTGATTGTTTCTATCCGAAACCGGTGGAACGTGTCGTTCCGATACCCGATAACCAATTAATACTTTATCACTTAGACGTACGCTACCTGAATAGCCAATGGTCTCTTTAAAGTCCTTTTCGAACTCCTTCTCAACATTGTAACTCGATTGCCTCAGTTACCGTTCCAGTCCATTAGTCGACAAGCCGCATTTATAAGCGAAATTAATTGTAATTTCAAGTTTTCAACTACTCGTTTTGTGTTTAAAGTAATTGGTGGCTAATTAACTGGAAACCAATGGGTATATTTAATTTTGAGGGTTCGTTCACTTTTATGTAGCGGGGAAATTGGAAGTTGTATACAGTTTGACCATACGTTTAAAATGTATCGACGAATAGACGTCATCACGTATTGAAAATTTGATATAAAGTAGGTGAAAAGAAGTAATTTTTTATTTAAAACTAACTCTGTATGATTTGCAGACTTAACTACCTATCTATCAAAAATACTTGACGCAACTGCTATTATGACATTTGAAAGTTACTTCTTATTAATTTGCTGGTTCCCTTGGAAGAAAAATGTTTCGAAACATTTTATAACAGTCTATCGGGATGAAGGAGTCAGGTTGGCTTAAAATCAGGTTGATTAATATTTTGGTTTCTAAATAAACAAACAACAGAATAGACATTCTCAAAAACATCTAATATAATTCGAATGTCTCGAATCAGGCAGAAAAAACTAAACAAAGCGGGTCGTTGACGCGAACGACAGTGCTTAGCTAAAAAAAATTACACCCTAATCGCCCAAATGTTTTATTTGCGAGTTCGTGAATAATGAAACGTTTCCTTTTGTCCATTAGTTTATGCTTTTAGATCTTCAAGAAATCGAAGA
Organism: Galerucella calmariensis; assembly: GCA_910591675.1. Taxonomy (NCBI): domain Eukaryota; kingdom Metazoa; phylum Arthropoda; class Insecta; order Coleoptera; family Chrysomelidae; genus Galerucella; species Galerucella calmariensis. Next base: position 10,541 of record CAJUYG010005223.1, on the reverse strand, counting down.
AGTCACAGACAGTGGTGGAGAGACCGTAGGATTTGTTATTATTAAAGAAAAATGTTTTATTTCAACATAACATTAAATTTGCAGGAATACTAAAAACTTGAATGATGATACCGTGTCAAAAACTTTGCTAGTATTTCAACAACCCACGTTTTACTTTCGATGTCAAGACATGAATCATTTCCTGCTCGGTGGATAGGTAGACGAGGCCCAATGTTGGAATGGTCACATGGGTCACCCAATTTAACCCTCCTAGACTTATTTTTATAGGGATATCTGAAAACTTAACCTTATGGCACTCAGCCAGCATCTATAGATGATTTACGTCAGCGCATTATTCAAGAATATCGACAAATAATCCCAGAAATGTTACATAATGTTCGAAACTCATTTGAGGCTCGATCTTATTATTGTATGGAAACAAATGGAAGTCAATTTGAGCGCCTTATGAAATAAATTAGTAGTTTTACCATTAGTAAATTGGAATTATCCATAACTCCCAACAGAGTGACTTCTCACCTATGTATCAATACATTTTTTTAATCCTGTTGTAGAGGAGAATCCAACAATGCAATTTAAATGGGTGGCCATATGGGGTTAAAGTTATAACGTCTACGTACGAGCGAGAAGACGTGCTGAGTATGATTTTTGATGTCATCAAAATTTTGAGGAGTGGATAGTTTTCACTATTTCACCTAGGGTCTTGATAATGCCGAGATAATTTTGTCATAGAGAATGCTGAAAGCGTACTGCCGCAGGCCGACGACTTTGAGCAACACGCTTGAAGCATTCTCTATGACAAAATTTTGAGTATTTATCAAGACCCGAGGAGTATTCGATAAGATAATTTTTTACTTTGTAGATATCAAAAAATTGATTGTCAATCTGATGTTTAATAATTTTCAATACAAACTTTATTAGTTTTAATCCTCGTTTTAATCTAACAAATATTATTCATTTTTATTTAAAACTACAGTTGTGAAAAGTACAATTGGTAAATTAATTGAATCGTTAGATGCAATACCAAATCTTCGCGACATTTTTAATCCAGTTGTCAGTGTGACGTTTAATTAATTTTTAATAAAAAATAAACACCAAACTGAAAACACCACATGTAGGGTATTATCGCTGTAATACAGCGGTGATTGAATGAAATTTGACACATGACTTGAACTTAAGTAATTTGATTGGTTACTATATTCAGTAAAAAATTATCAAAGGTAATACCACGAGTGCTTCAAATTTTATCGATAATTTTTTCTTTTCCACGAAAACTTGTTTATTTGGCAAGAATATGAAAACAAACCGATTGATAAAATCACGAGTCCGTTAGGACGAGGGATTTTATCTAAATTCGGTTTGTTTGAATGTTTTTGCCTCAAATAAACAAGTTTGAGTGATGAAAATAAAAAATTATGTGATAAAATTTGGAGAACGAGTTGTATTTGGGAAGATTATTTTTTTCATCAATTTAAAATTTTGTATTACCTGAATGTTTAATATTCTCTTGGGTGATGGCACTCAATCGGTTTGTGTTCATTTTTCAATAAACTTCGAAGCACTTTTAGTTGTCAATAATGACAAATTCAAAGTAAAATTTTGACGTTTCGATGTAAATAAGGTTTTATCGATGAGGAAGCAGAATTATCAGTATAATACCGAATGATTGGCTAGAATAATGTATTGCTATCGGTTAAAACCACCAAAATGTCAGATTTTGACAAGTGAAAAAAATAATCATTGAAATCCTCTGTATATTCACCTCCTGTACCAATTTAGGTAATAATTTCAACGCATTTTTTTTCGTACCAAATAAAATATGTAAAACAAGTAAAATAAGTAAAAGAAACCTTCAATAGAAAAATTATAATTCCGTAAGTAATGTCTCAAGTTTTATGCCGTGGGTATTCTTATACTTCCAACAAAAAAACGAAAACTAAAAACTTTTTATAAGCCAGACAAATGTGCATGCACGTCACACGAGAAGTATCTCAAAGAAAAATAGGAAATTGAGGAATGTATTTTCGCAAAAGTTTCCGCATGATGTACATCACCTCAAACTTTGCTCTTGCGGGAGTTAAAACCCACCAGGGGCGGTGTGCTGAGTGAATAAATATGTTTAAAAAGTTTATGTGATTATTTGATAACAATCTTTAAAACTGATTTTTCTAGAATTGTGGGTGTACAACCAAATATATATGAGATAATTAATAACAGGTTTGTTGGTAGAGTGTGTGGTTGGAAACTGGACGACTCATGCGCAGTGAATAAAAACAGTTCACAAAAAAGACTCTTCATATGCGTCCAGTTTCCAACCGTTTCTGTCAGCTCTACGAACAGACCTATTAATTGGGTTCAATAAGCTCTACTTTTTTTTAATTAAATATTCTACCCAAACTTTATCTAAAAGTTATTCGTGGCAGTTTCGGTCTCCATTTTTTACCGATACTTCTAAATAATAAAATATTCCGATTCGGTTGAAGTTCAAACATAACACAAACATTTTTTATAAACTACGAAAATAGAAGTTTTGGTTCATGTAGGTTTAGACGATTCGAGCCAGACTTATGCATAATATATAAATTTATGACTGCAACTCGTTTTACAATCGTAGAATAATCGATTCGATAGATGTCGCCTTTTGCGCGAACGTTTTGTTATATTAATCACGTCACGTACGATGGAAGTTGATTTATTTAATACGACCGAAGAATAGAAATTTGTTTATTGAGAAAAATGAAGAGGTACACGTGAATATTTGTAACAAAAGGTATTTATTGCAGAATATAGTTATTAAAACTATAAGTGATGTAGATTAGATATAATGAGGTGGCTACTCGCCTATTCTACAACTACCTTACTGGAGAAATCATTTGCTAAAATGCTAAAGGAGCCTTTACAGGTCCGGAACCGTTTTGTGGAATCACAAAGGATTATATGAGAGGGGAAGTCGGGAGCTGGCTATTTAAGGAACACCAACTCAAATGGAGGCTGACACAAGGACACCTCTATACTAAGAGTTTACTGAATAAGTTAGACAAGCAACTCTGTTGAAACTGGGTAAGAGGAATTTGAAGACAGTTATCAATCTGGTAACTGGACACTGTACCCTGAAGCATCTGCACAGGATGGGCAAAGTTAGTGAACTCTACGATGAAACACCTACTCACATACTCTGCTTCTGTGAGAACTTACAAGGATTCACAACTACTTAAGATCCCTCCAGATAAACTGGTGACCTATATAGAAGACACGAAGCTTCTGGAATGGAAGTAGGTAGATAACATGGGAAAGGGTACAAAGATTCAGTTCAAATGCCTGGGCTGTTGAGCCCAACCCAAAATGAATGAAATGAACTACTACCTTTCCAGATATATTGTGGTCATAAGGGTAGTAAGGGATGAAAGTATATTTACTAGACCTTAACTTTATCCTGTGGATAACAGCCAAATGGATATAAACGAATCAGCGAATATCGTTTGTCTGTCGCTGTTGCTAGAAAAATCAAGGAACTGGTATGAAGCAACTCAACTTCAAGAAATTGTGCCAAATACTACTACTGACAATTTTGACCCTACAATAATAAAGCCCATTGTAACTGGTGGTGGGTATACAAGTTTGACAAGCAAATCAGTCAACAAGCTTCGGATTGGCTTTCTACAACTTAGCCAAAACCGAAGAAAGGATATTGAAGACGATCAAAAGTGAAGGCGATGTTGATAATTTTTCCCATCAACATGGTGTCTAGACGAAAAATTGCCAGAAGGTGAGACAGTTATTAGAAAATTCGTCGAAATAGATCCAGTTTTTGGAAAGAAAACTCATGGATATGATACAACGAATTTCTGGACAACAAATCAATAAATATTTTCGAGCACTCACCATATTCTTCTGATGTGGCTATGGTCGACTCTATTCTCTTTACAAATCTCAAATGAAAAATAATCGACAAATACGACAAATACCTAGTGGAATTCGATACCTGGAGCTGCGTTTAAAAAATGTTTTCAAGATTATATAATTCGTTGAAGTAGGTGTATTATTTCGAAAGGATCCTATTTTAAACGAAAAACAATACCTCATAATAATACATGTGACATAAATCGCGAAAATAAACACTCTAATTGTATATCAAAATTGTAATTTATTACCTACATTATTTTGAAATTCAGTTGAGTTGTAAGATAATTAGTAATATCCTTAACAATGGCAGATCTTAGATCTAATCTTTGCGATACGGTTGTCAAAACAGAAATTGCATCGTTAACTTCAATACCTTCAAGTGATTTTTCCACAATTTGCGCCAGCTGATCCTTTTGACTCTGCGTTAAATCATTTCTGATCACTGTTTCAACGGACTTTGTGGTGGAATTTGAGCTACTAGAACCCAATACAGTGCTAGTTATAAAACCCGTTATACCAGAAAATCTTCCTTTGGTAGTTTCCGGAACGGCTACTTTTAAATTATTTTGTTCGACCAACGTTTCGCACACCCTCATGATTACATCAACTTTATCTTTGGTCATTGAATTCATAATGAAATACTGAGAATTTTAATTTATAAAATGTAGTGACGGTTTGATGTGTCAGTGACAGTGACGTTCAAAAAATTTAATCTCGTATTCATTCTACAGTATCTAGATATTATACTAGTTTACAAGTATTGTATAATGTACCGGGTGGTTGAATAAGGACGGACAAATAGACGTACTCCTGTCACTTTCTTCATTTGACCTCTGTTCATGCTTAATATTTCCAGATCGTTATATGTTTGGTTTGAATCCATCGAGATATACACTCCTGAGCAGTGAAAACAGATTATCTGGCCACAATACCTACTTCTCACCGGCACTAAACATGTGGTAGAGATACCTCCCAAAAAGGACTGGCAAGACCCAAGCAGACTGAAGTTTGCCCGGGGTGAGACCTAGTATAGAGACGGGTCAAATACTTGGCATGAACAGCCTAGGTTCAGTAACGACATAATATGTTGAACTAGGACCAAAACTAGATGCTTTTGATGCTGCTAGAAGAAAATATAAACAGACTACAACTATAGTTTGGCAAGTTGATCTGAAGCTACGGGGCATCGGTAAGAGGCGAAGAAACATGGCGCATATCTGCCATAAACGTACAAATGGCGTAAGGTACCTGTTTTACCAAGTAAAATTGAAAGTACAAAAGTCACTGACAATACCAACGCCACTGGATAAATCAATATCATATTGTTAATATTGTTACAAAAAGTCCCTTTTCTAATTATTATCACTACATGCTTAGCACTTTAGCTTTTTCATAGTTAAACGTGGCAAAATCGAATGTTTTCGACTGCATTCCTTTCACGGCTTCAGATAAACTTGCCAAAGTATAGTTACTATTGATGTTAAGATCATTTTGTTATTATATACAGTGTGAAAACCACTTATGGAATAAAATTCTTCATGTCATTATTTTATAAAATTATAAAAAATGCCGAGACACGTCAACTTTTGAATTGAGTTGTGCGTTATGTAAACATAAATGTAAATGTACAGGGTTATTCACGCAAGTATGCCATAGTCGGTGTTGTTTTTTTAATGAAACACCCTGTATATTTTTGAAATCCTCTTAATAAACCGATTCCAACAAACTAAATAATGTATGGTCAAATATGAATTATACAGGGTGAAATTTTTATTTTTACAGTTATTAAACACATACCTACATAAAATACCTGATGTATTTGATTTTAATACATTAAAATGTTCTCCACCTAGTTGTTGGCAATAGCACAGTCTCCTATAGAACTCCTCCTTAACTTTGTTCAAAGTTTGAGGTGAAATATTCGGTATTTCTGTAGTTATCCTGTCTTTGAGGTCTACAAAGCTAGTTGGTTGTGTTGCATATGCTTTGTTCTTGAGATAACCCCACAGAAAAAAATCTAACGGCGTAAGGTCTGGCGATCTAGCTGGTAACTCAATAGTACCTCTTCGTCCATTCCATTTATTGAGGAAGATTTCATCTAAATAAGTTCTTACCATTAAAGCATAATGGGGTGTTGCCCCGTCTTGCTGGAACCAAACATTTTCATTCGGTAAGCTAGGATCTATTGCGTTGGGATATAAGTTTGCCAACGCAGGAATAACTTCATTTCTAAGCAAATTTAAATATTTTTCAGCTGTCAAATTTCCATCTATAAATATAGGACCAATAATATGGTCGCCTATGATACCGGCCCAAACGTTCACCTTTTGAGGGTACTGAGTATGTGTCTCACGCATCCAATTAGGATTCTCTGCTGACCAATATCTACAGTTCTGTCGGTTTACCTCTCCATTCAATGTGAATGTTGATTCGTCAGAAAAAAGAATGGAACCAAGAGCTATCTCATTTCTGTTGAGCTTATTCATCAATCTTTCGCAGAAATCCATTCTACGATCTGGATCGTCTTCTGTTAACTCCTGCACAAAAGTTAATTTCTAGGGATGACGTTTTTCTTTATGAAGACATCTTAGAACAGTTTTATGACTAACATTATTTTCACGGGCAATTTGACGTGTACTTGAAATTGGATTCTCTTCGACACTAAACAAAATATCCACTTTCACATCATCTTCAACGAAGTGTGGTTTTCTTTTCAATTGTTTGACATGTCCAAGTTCTCTGAATTGTGCATGAATTTTAGACACAGTACTTTGTGAAATATTATGCAATTCGGGATACCTGTGATTCAATAAGTTTGCCACTTCAACTGGACTTCTGCAGTTATCCCCGTACCCGATCATCATTAAAATCTGAATTTGGTGAGTCTCAGTTAAATATTTCATTGTTATGTCGACAAGGAAAGAGTGTTTGACAAAGATTTTACTTTTTCAGTATTAACTGTCAACACATCAACAACTGACAGAATAGAAAACAATCTACATTATTTATCGATCTAAAACAATCCACATTATTTACCGGTTTTGTCTAATTATTGGCGTTTTGAGGCAATTTTTAGGTATTTATGATAAAATTCATGGGCGTAGCAGGTTTTGTTCAATATACAAATACGTCTAATAATTAGTTAGTTTAGATTTTTGATAAATCCATATTTAGCTAATTTAAAAAAGTACCAATATTTCAAGTGTAATAAATTATTAATTTTAAAATTTCACCCTGTATAATTTATAATTGACCATACATTATTTTGTTGGAATCGGTTCATTAAGAGGATTTCAAAAATATACAAATATAACAACACCGACTATGGCATACTTGCGTGAATCATTCTGTACATTTACAGTTATGTTCACATAACGCACAACTCAATTCAAAAGTTGACGTGTCTCGGCATTTTTCATAATTTTCTAAAATAATGACATAAAGAATTTTATTCCATAAGTGGTTTCCACACTGTATATGTGTGTGTATTTGTCTGTACGACTCCAGCATTCTATTAATTCACGAAAAATATCTAGCGCTAACAAAAGTTAAAACTAACTGTAAATACGTTAACGAAAACATAACATAATTGTGAAAGTAAAGTAAAAGTTCAATACTTTTTGAAAAAAATTAATAAAATAATGTGTGGATGCAAATAAGTGTTAATTATGAAAAAAATCCTCTCTAAACAAGTTGTTGCTTCTCCTAAGAAAATATCAAGTGGCAGCTGTAATAAACTGAACTCCACATTTTGCGACAACCCCATTCTTCTATCATTTTCTAGTACAAAAAGTCGAGATAATCCGTTATTATACCTCTTCGCCGTTTCATTTCCAGTTAATTTGACGCCAAAAGCGTAATACGCTGTAAAATGTTAGATTAATGACGTCACATTCAAAGTGACAGTTTCGCAAGAAGCATCAAAGCACACGCTGGAACATATCGTATGTTATTAAACACAGGCCACGTTGATAATATCCTCAGCTAAATCTCGTCATTCAGATGTCGCCTACAGCTTACTGCGAAGTGATATTGTGAATAATGGGTTTTCAAGAAGAAAATCCGCGGTAATTCGTTATCATTTGATATGCGAAATTTTCGGTGACGCTGAAATTCCTATAAAAACTGGCCGTTGTCAGTTTACTAAATCATAGAAATAGCTTCATTCGAAGTAAAAAATTTCGTGCACGGAAAACAAAATAGATAAGTTTATTGTATGTAGGAAATACAAGAATGACTTTATGCCACCGAACAAGCGGTCTATGCATCTAACATCACCTAGCTTTATTCGGGTTCATTCTATTACTGTTCTAAGACTGTCCGGAGTTTGCGCAGTTGAAATTGGCTTGTTCGGATTTCAACAGGTTGGTTCTGACACCCGCAGTTTGGCGTTCGGGTTTATTTTAGAGCAGTTCTTGGACGGTTCGAAAACCGTCTAAGTCAGTCTCGAGCTAGGACAATTTTCGGATTATTTTTTACGCAAGTTCAAATCATTTGCAAAGGAGAAAGGTGGGAGCTATTTTGAAAGTTCGCAGAGGTTTGTTTATTGTGTGTTGTTTATTTTGAATTTTTACTTTTTAAATTTAATATTCAACAAATGGATGCTAATGATTTTCTGGAAATATTTGAACATAGTTCATCATCATCAAGTGAATACGATGTTCTTCTTGATGTGACCAATGATCTTATAATACCAGAAGTCTTACAGGATCATAATATTAAAAACGAAAACTTTGTGGAAGACTCTGTCCCTCAACATAATGAGAAGCAGTGTGTGCAAATTTTTGATGATGAGTTATCTTCAATTTTATTTAGGAAATTTACATATTTGTTTAGGAACATTACTGAATTAATTTATTTACAACAATTTTTGCAAATTTAAATGGGTTCATGTCATTTTTATACTCATGTTGGATGACTTGAGTTCTGTGTTCACTTAGATTGTCATTTGTTAATTTAAAATTGAAGTAGTGTCACTTCAACTTCTGTTAGACTAACACGTGTTCGTGTATCAGTTGAAGACAATTTAAACAAATTTAAAAATGTTCAAAATCTAAATAGTTTACCCTAATCAGGGGATTATTTTTAGTTTAATGTTATCTTGAGGTATTTTACTCTGTGACGTCAATGTGTTGTCGAAAAGTTAATTGTAACAAATACCTGACGAGTAAGTAATTATTTACTTATTTCTTATTTTACATTTTCCAACTTTTATTACTTACTTGCAGGTATAGCACTGAAGATGGCTTAATAGCCGAAAGCGCTCTGCGATTTAAAAAAAATTAAATTTTACACAGAATACAAATATGTTTCCTTGACTTATCTTCAATTGTCAATTTAGTTAGGTTAGTTCAGTTCTAAAGACAATGCGGGTTGTTCGGGTTTTTTCAAACTTTGTTCAATTTTAAACGGTCCGAAAATAGTTCTTAGGACTGAATAAAGGCCACAACTACTGCGCAATTCCAGATTGGTTTACGGACTGTCCAGAAACAAAAACCCGAATAAAGCTACTGAAAAGGTGTTTTGGAACTGTCCTACAACCGTGGCATGAAGATAAAGCATAACTAATTTGTTTGTTTTAAATGCTTTTTTATGAATAAATCTAGGTGAATATTCACAAAACACACAGATCGGTTAATGAACCTGCATTAATGCATTATATAATTGCAGATAACAAGTTCCGGTTTGTTTAAAGAGCTTTTCCGTTTATGAACGGGGTGGACCAAATAATACGATCTCTCAGCTGTGTATGAAAAAAGAAACATATAAATGTAGGAAAAAAGATTGATATTATAATACTAATTACAAATTTAATGTTATGTCTCGAGCTAGACATATACGGTTTGCGCCATTTTGTTACGAAAATAATCAGTTTATGTTGTAATTTACTAACGCTAAGATCTTTGGATTCAAACCAATGACGAATTAAAAAAAGACAAACGTTGTTTATATTTTGGTTGTTGCCAACATATTTAAAACGAGATTATCTTTTCTTGATCACAAATCTAGTAAAACAAAAATAGTAGTTAATGAATAAAGTTGAGAGTTTTGCAGTATTTTAAGTTGAAAGAGTAGTAAAAAGTAAAAAAAGATACAGATCCGTCCAGTTCACTATTTTTGTCGGTTAGGATTTTACCTGTTCAACTAATATGAAAATATAAAATAGAATAGAATAAAATATTCTATAAATCTTTAGTTTGACAATCTCAAACTACTTTTTGAGATCTGCCGATAAGATTTTAATTATAATAGTACTTTTCTTTGGTTTTCTATTGTAATCTGGTTTTTTAAGTGCTTATATGACATTTAAGATAATTAAAAAAGATTTAATTTGTAGAAATACATAGGTAATTTTACACTGAGAGCTCTGAGAGCATGATTATGTACTGGAGAAATCATTATTAACATTCTCTGGCAGCATTCTGGACGGATGAAATCTACCTTATGAGGCGCAAACCGCGCAAATACGTCGAAACCGGTCTATGAGTGATACTGCAAGCGCCAAACGTGATGGCGAGCCCGCCCCCATGCGCACAAACTCATTTTCCTTCGATCACTACCCAAAGTAGACTTTTGCACACTCAAATCTAACCGCAAAGTTGATGTTTTCCGCGATCTGTCATAATTGACATTATTTACGC
>CAJUYG010005222.1:0-14413 GCA_910591675.1 Galerucella calmariensis | reverse complement strand
AAGAAAACAAAGTAAAAGCAATCAAAATATTCAAAATATAATTAATTGAGGTTATAAATGCCAAATTGTTGACAGAACCGATAGAACAGAGCAACTATCAAATCACGAAAACGTGGTTTTTCCATAAAGTTAACTTTAATCGATACCTCTTCCACCCGACAAAGTTAACTCCGCCATTTTAGTTAACTATAACATGTGACGTCATTCTACAAGTTAACTTTTAGTTATATGTCAAAATAGTTTTATAATACCCACCCTAAGTGATGTGGTAAAATTGAGTCTGGGTATATAGGAGAAATACTTACTTGAAGTTGGACGGCAGATGGTATCATCGCAGCATGAGTGGGTGTTTGAGGAGGTTGAGAAGGTAGAGATTGTCTGCGACGACGCCTTAACGCTGGGCTAAGGTTATATTTAACTTTGGCCTGCACTAACAATTCTTTAAAAACTTTGGTAATATTAACATTGTCTTTTGCTGATGTTTCCACAAATCCATTTTCCCAATCGACTGTTATTACCGATTCAGTTGTAGCGGTATCAATCTGAAAAAGTTTTTGCTTCATTTTACCGGAAATTTTTCAGTTCTATAAACCAATCATTTTTTGTCATATGAAACAATTTGATGAAAAACACCGCTCGTCCTGCGAATGTTCAAAGTATAAATGTGCTAATAAAAGAAAAAATTCTCAGAAATACAACCTATAGTCACGAAAATATTTGGGAAATATTTATGAAATTTTGCTGCAAACGAGAATATGAATTAAATGAACATATAAACTCCGAATAATTGGCGTAGAGACTGATAAAAAGATTGGGTTGCCAGTATGAGAAAGAAAGACGAGATCGAATTTAATAAAGCAGCGGTGAAGACGATATAGAACGTTTCGTGCAAACTTTGACAAGAAAAGTACTATGATATTATAATTGACCCGTTTAACAGCATAGTATTTAGAGTAGCCCGAGACGAAGGCGATGCAATCAAGAAGAAACTATCCATGTAAACGTAAGTCCAGGGACTGAAATTACCCTTTTGGGGGCCTGAACCTTTTTGCGGAATCAGTCCCAATGTAATATTGGAAGAAATGGGTGAAGCCGAGATAAAGAGAGTATCTGATCATTGGAAAAATCTAGTAGGGCAATCAAAGATTCTTCTGGGTGGCTACAACCTATTGAGATCAAATGAATGCATGAGTCAACGTGTAACTGCGCTAAGTGTTTCAACAGGGATCCTAAAGGGACATTGCTGCCTGAATGGGCACCTGAAAAGGTTCAAAATGGTGGAGGAAGAATGTAGATTTTGTGGCAGGGAAGAAGAAACCTCCATCCACATACTTTCTAATTGCACAGCACCTGGGAGAATACTGGATAAAAAAGGAACATTAACCTAAGCTGAAGCCTGCAGATATCCTAAAATTCTTCCGAGAAATAGGACTAAAGGAGCTACTAGTTTCTGAGACTCTCCTCAGAAGCTGAATAGAAGTGAGGGGGTACAATAGTTCTTTCAAGTCTCGGTGAATGTCACCCCAAATGCATACAAATATACAAACAAACGTAAGTCCAGCTTAGTTCCGATAAATTTGTTTGAAGGCAACAAAATATTATTTTTATGGTATAGAAATACTCCTGAATGCCTTATGCGCAAAATTTATCATTTTTCTGCTGTAGAATTATCGTGGCGAGGAGTAGACGCTGTTAACGGTCAGGTGGATTTTTTTCAAATCGAGAACCACAACAAGATCCTCAATATTGTGCGTGGTAATAGATCTTTCATAATAAAGAACAGCAACAAATTGCATTCACTAGCTATATTTTTAATAAATAAGTGTTTCGTCGTGTTGTGTTGAATTATTTTGTCGGAAAATCTTCAGCTGAATATCCCTCAGACATTGACAAATGCTCCATAATTTTATGACAAATATCTCGAGCTCGTTGGTAGGTATCAGCTCGTTTATTATCAATGTCCTAGGAATTTTAATACATATGATGAATATCCTCACAAAAGAACAAACAACTGCGCTAGATGTATCAGTTTTTTCTAGATGCGGGTATGGCGATGGTATATTAGCAGATGTGCACTTTTTCCTGTTTTAGTTTTGCAAGCTATTCAGTCGAAAATCATGGATATTCTGGAAGTATTGCTCTAAGCTTTCAAAAAATGTTTCTCAATGCCACTTAGTCATTTACAAATACTATAACTTCTTATTCCTGAATTTTCATTCTCGAGTCATATTTCCTTTCACAATAATATCCATTTTTGACTGTAACAAAAATCAAAAACTGCTTTTTGCGCACTTCACCTAACAAATCGACAAATATCGATGTCAAGATGTTATTTCGACACTGTGGGTAGTGTCAAAACCCATTTGAGGTTGATGGTAAAATAGTGACAGAATACCGATCGCGTCTGATTCCGATACGTCTTGACTTCTATTTATTTTCATTCTATTCGATTTTGAATTACAATGGGGCTAAAAACTCTGTAATATTGAGGAAATTATAACAAACTGCGGCCATTTTTTTATTTCACTGAATCAACACTAGATAAAAATGATGGTGACCATGGAAGTTGTAATAATTAACTTCACGCCACTAAATATAGTAAAAAGTGATGCAGGAAAGATTCAGACGAAGTAGAGAGAGAATCATTGCAAAGAACCACCCCATTGCTTTTTAGGAATCAGAAATCCTTATATTAGTACAGGGAATGAAGCTCAAAAAAGGTAAAACCTCGCAATTTTTTCGTCCAGCATGGATTGACTTGAAATTTTAACAGGAGGTAGGTGATAGCCGAAGGTTCAAAATCTTTATCGAACCGAAGGGCGCTAAACGGTTTTTAGGGGTGAAAACTACCCTTATTTGTCAAAAATCATGAAATAACATTTTAAACCTGAAAATGGGTAAGATTTGGTTTGGATAAGTTGAATAATGATTGTTTTGAGCTTTGGAATGAAATTTCATCATATTTCAACCCTTAAAAAGCAGCCCCTGTTACAGCTTAATGTAAAAAAATCACGAATCCTTAAAAAATGATTTAGCCTCTGATTGATTTGCATAAAAATTTGGGATTAGGCTCAACTCACCCTCTGCTTTATATATCATGTCATGCCGACGAACCCTGATTGTTTCTTAGGGGTGAAAACTACCCCTGAATGTCAAAAATAAAAAATAGCATTATAAATCTTAAGATAGGTGAAAATTTGTTTGAATTAGTAAAATGATGAATTTGTTACATTTCAAAATACAATTTTATACTTTTTAAACCCTTAAAAATCAACTGTTATTAGTGTTATATGTGAAAAAAAATTTTTGCCAAGAGAAAAATAATTAATGCTAATAGGGATTTGCTCAATAATTCTGTTGTGAAAAAAATGTGTCACGTGCATTAAGTAACTTTTCAACCTTTAAAAACCACCCTTCACAACATTGCAATTTTCATAAACTATTGTAGTAGATATAAATTGAAAAAAGTAGACTTAAGTACAAAAAAAAAATTATTAACATAAAAATGCGCTGTATTTTCACATAGATTAACATAAATAAATGATTACATTTACAAATACAAATACAAATATGATTTTTAAATATCTGTATCATCAGTTTGATCTTCATCGTGGTCGATGTCATCTTCATCTTCTTCGATCACTGGTGGACTATTATTGCAGTCTTCACCTGAGCACCCAGAACAAGTGGAATTGCAATATAATTCAACTTTTCTGCAACCGCATAATGCGGTTGGAATTTTTCAAAAAAAAATCGATTGGTTTTTTTAACGTATTTCCTTCCTTTTTTAAATGGGGTGAGTTTAAAGGGCTAAAAAAAGGTGGTGCTCGTGAGTAAATAGACGCTTTAAACGGCTATATCTCGTCAAATATCAACTGTACAAAAAATCTACTTACAGGAAAATTTGTTTCATAAGAAAAGCTACAATTTCGTTTTTCAACTTTGCTTGTACCTCTAATATTTTCGAAGTTATTTTGAAAGAAAGGGTAAAAAATACAAAATTATGAAAAATAACTTTTTACTTAAGCCATAATTTTTCGAAAACTATGAATTTTAAATTGGTCAAACTTCTTGGACATATTAACCATACATGTACAAAGAGAATTGCACAAGATTAAAGATCAATTTTAATTAGGGGGGTAGTTAGGGGGTTGTTTTCACCGATTTTTTTGTATAAAAAATTCAGTATTGACATTATTTTTGTCATAATTCACTCAATTTTGATGCTACAGACCTTTTTTATGCTCTTTAAAAAGATTCTATGAGTTTTCTACGAAAAATGCATCATTTTTCCGGTATTTGACTTTGAATCTATCACATTTTGCATTTGGGAAAAAAAGCTAATCATTGATGGGCCATATCTCGGTTTCTATTAGTTTCAGAAAAATTATAAAAAAAGGGTTTTGCTTGTCTTTTTAAAAGCTACAATTTTGCTCTACACAGTTTTTTTGATAAAATGCATAATTTTCGAGTTATCCGCGAAAAACATCAAAAACGTCGATTTTTTCCTCTAAAAAGCGTTACGTTAAGCTACGTTACGTTAAGATTTTTTTCTTAGAATCACTTTTTCAATCGATTTCTGTGGTTAAAATGTAATAAAAAAATTTCACCCCCGAGATGGGGTGGCAACCACCCCCAAGGCTTTAGCGCCCTTCGGTTTGATATAGATTTTGATCCTTGGGTTATCACCTACCTTCTGTTAAAATTTCAAGTCAATCCATGCTGGACGAAAAAATTGCCAGGTGAAATGCTTCATTCCCTGTACTATATATGCCACAGGATGGTATGACGGAGAAATAGAACTTAAAAAAAAATCGATGTGAAATTCACTAACAAGTTCTAGCATAATCAATTCTGAAATGGTATGGAAATGCCTAGGAAAGCTTATTGAAATGTATTAAATATAAAACCAGAAGCTGTCCTATGTCCTATATAAACAATATTGTCTAGGACCAATGAAAATACGAATATAGAATAATACTTCTGATAATACTTTCGTTTAAACTTATTTTCACCAAAAAAACTACATAAACAAGGCATGTTCTTTTATTCACCGGTAGTTCCACCAATCGACCAACTGCGTTTTTATATTCATCGGTGGATTGTAGATTGACGAAATGACGCGTTCATTTATTACTGTTGCATCAACCAAAATTGCAAACCACTCCACCGTTGTATCGAGGTGGTGAATAACTTTGGTGGTCCACAAAATGACAGCTTAACCTCAAAAAACTAACAATATTTTAAAGCATTCAAAGAAATGGACGAATTAATAGAAATAAATTTAAAATGTGGTAACAAGGTATTGACGGCGCTATTAATAGCGTCAGAAATTGAAAAAATTTCAAGTGGAACTATCAGATGAACTGCTAATAACAACAATCAACTTAGAAATGTATTGTCAGTGGTCAGATGATTTAAATAACAACTGTGTTTTTTATATGTGCCACCGATGACTACAACATGTCGTTGCAGCGGTGACTGACGTCATTCAACCAATGGTGAATAAATGATGTAAAAAATCGTGCCTACAAGTAAACGTCAACTTCACAAATGAGTCATAATTAGGGTGTTGCAAATGGCGACTTCCGTCGCATTTTCTTATACAGCTAATGAGTGACAAGACTCCTTCCTGTCTGTTTTCTGTTCTAAGGGGATCTCTGCAGGCGCGAGGGTGCTGCCACATAGAGAGTCCCGTCAGTACTAAAATTTCTAATTTGATAAAAACTGTAACGTCGTTAGTGGTACTTGCAGATTCTTCCGCCTATATCAGCGATGACATCCTAGCCTAACAAACTGACAACTGCCTGACAACTTATCTATGGTGACAGCTGCAGACCAACGTTTGACGACGTGTATCGTGAGTTTGTCCAGTTGTTGTTTTTAAAAACTATTTTGCTTATTTGTGTGTGTGTTGAGTATTCGTAGTTGGCTTCTATTGTTTATATAGTGGGACTTAGACAATTGAAAATACTCTTGGGAATCTACAATCATGTGAGAAGAAATGAATGCCTGAGTCAGAGTAAGAGTTTTGAAAGGTGTTCTGACAAGTTTCCTAACAATTATTTATATCCCCGAGTTGACCAGGAAGGAACTTTTCTTCCTTTGCTCTCTCTCTTCCTTTCTTGGTACAACCTGTCCTACAGTACCATATGGTAAAAACGGAAAATATTGTTGGTGTCTGGGAAGCTGTTAAAATTGTAGTAGTTCATTTACTGAAATCAGATATTACACTTCATTATCTAGCACCAAGGGATAGGCAAGCTATAATTGTATATTGTCCGGTCTTTTTGATAAAATTGTGACGAATATCATGCTGCTTGAGAATGTGATATTTAAAAATACCGGGCACATTAAATATTTCTAATCCATAGATCAGAAGGATCAGCTAAATGTCCTGCGAGTAGAGAGTGTGCTCACCTGTCGGAGATTAGTCTAATAATTGTATAAGACTATTCTTATGTATTGGTCCGAGTAGTAGAGATAGTCCAATCTTAAGAACAGAACTAAAAAACCTGAGAGTAAATATTAGACAAAATAAACCAATTATTATTCATTATATCATTCATCCTTCCTTTCTATGCCTTAGCGCTCCTCAAATCAGTAATTACAGTTCCAAAACTCAATTTCCATCACCGTCTTCATTCTAATAAACTTTCAAGAAATATCAAATAAGGGATATATCTCAACCGGAATATAATATAAAATGGAGCAGACACGTCAAGTCTAGTAGTTCGTTGTACCTCATAAGAAGCGTATCTAAACTTTCGCCACAAAAACAAACAGTGACGTGCTTGGAGAATATTATAGATACTGGCAAAAAAATAATTAAATTTTCTTACTTCGCGATCTCCTGTTAAATCTGTTTTGTTTCCAACTACTACGATTGGTACATTAGAAGAACATTTTGTTTCGTGAATTTGGTCTCTAAGTGCTCTGGCTTCTTCGAATGTTGTTGAGTCCGTGACATCGTAGACTAAAATAAAGGCATCCGCCGATGATATGGATAAGGCTCTCATCGCTGGAAATTCGTAGGCTCCAGACGTGTCTAAGATATCCAAAGTTAAGTGAACCTGAAAATAGAATGAAGGCATTTGATTCAAATGGTACATTGTATTTTAAAATACTCAACAAAGTGTTTTCCATGGAAAGGGTATGTTCATTAGATTATGAAGCACTTTCCATTTCTATCAGGATATTCTAAGACCAGACTTGTTAGGAAAATGTGTTGTGCATCGTGCTTCAATTACGTATCATTTTATGGGGATAATCATCCATACCAAGAAATATTTGTCGAACCAAATACTTTTATCAATTTGTTAAAAGACTAGGAGGAGCAAAGACATTAACTTCATCTGCACAATCAGAGGATGCCCACAGGGAAGAGTAGTATTCCCATTAATGTAGAGTCTGACGGTTGACAAACTCCTATGTGGTTTGCATGAACTCGGAATATCCTACCTACCTTATTTATAGTACATATTCATTATTTCATATTACTTTTCTCTATTAATTATTCAACTTGATTGTAATAGTATATTACGTAACGTGTGTGGTAAGAAGCATTTTACGCACGAATGGAAAAGTTACGCACGATGCCGCGTGGCGGCGAGTGCGTAATTCCGTGAGTGCGTAAAATGCTTCACAACACGAGTTATGTACTATACTTTACCTACGACCTACTTGTACTTGTATTTTTTATAAGAAGCATAATAAATAACAGTTACATAATTGGAGGTGCTTGGTTAACTCCATCTCTATTACTCTATTACCAATGAATGAAGCACATTAAAGAACTAACGTTAAATCATTATTAATATATTGTTGATAATCGAAAGTCCATTTTTCAACTATAATCAATACATATACTTAGCCCTTTGGGCTTTTCATAGTTAAACATGGCCGTATTGAATGTTTTCAAATAGTAAATTTTGAATAAAATGGTGACGTCTATTGATAGTTGCTAAGATGTTGCTAGGAAAGCCGTGCGATTTACTTTACTGCTGTGTGTTTTTTTACAGTGCGTAATAGCTGTCATTACATTGATACCGACTGTGTGTTATTGACTGATTACAGGGGGGGTCGTAGGTAAAATATTATTTGATTACATTAATTTTATTGCCTCTTTAGATCTCTACAAAAAAAATTAAATTTTATGCAGGAACCAGACATTTTTTTGGAGCACTTCAAACCACTAGACATGTGTCAGTTAAGTCAAATTGTTGAATCTTAAAAAAAACTGTTGACAGCAATGGTATTAATTTGTATGTTATTTCTCTAGTGGTTGAAATAATTGGTGATAGGTTCCTGAATGTAATTAATACGTCCCTAAGTAGTGGAACAGTACCAGATGAATGGAAAATTTCAACGGTTATTCCAATTGAAAAAGTAGCGAATACTATTTTAGCATTAGAATATCGTCCTATTAATATGTTACCTGTTTACGAGAAGATACTGGAAATTGCGGTTAAAGATCAAATAATGAACTTCGTATCTCAAAAAAATTTACTGGTTCAGGAACAGTCAGGTTTCAGGAAATCGCACTCATGCGAAACTGCGCTGCAATTCCTAGTTTCTTCTTGGAAGACAGAGTTAGTTAAGAAGGGGATTATTGGTGTGGTATTTTTGGATTTTAAGAGAGCATTTGAGACTGTGAATAGAGAGCTATTACTACTTAGACTGCGTAAGTATGGTTTTGTGAGTAAAGTATTGGATTGGTTGACGTCTTATCAGTAGTAATACCCCTAGGGTCTTGATAATACCGAGATAATTTTGTCATAGAGAATGCTGAAAGCGTGTTGCTTGATAATAGCCCAAGGCCGCAGGCCGAGGGCTATTAACTTTGAGCAACACGCTTGAAGGATTCTCGACGACAAAATTTTGAGTATTTTTCAAGACCCGAGGAGTATTCGCTAAGATAATTTTTCACTTAATGGATATCAAAAAATTGATTGTCAATCTGATGTTTAATAATTTTGAATACAAACTTTATTGGTTTTAATCAAATATAATTCATTTTTATTTAAAACTACGGTTGTGAAAAGTATAATCGGTAAATTAATTGAATGGTTAGATGCAATACCAAATCCACAAAACAGTCTAACCTATAGAAGTGAAAGTCCAATAGGATTACTTAGAATGAAAAAATGAGGTGTCAAACCCATCCACCTGAAGCGCTAGTTGCAATTGAGTTGTCGAAATAGGCAAGGCAGCTGAGGCCGAGAAACAGACTAAGGGAAGAAGAATTTCAGCGATCGCAGTGGATGGGTTCAGAACTATTTCATAACGCTTTTTTTAATGGAAGTTTGTTTTTGAATGACTAATGCCCGATTTCACTAACCATTTCCTGAAGTCAGGTAATACCTAAAACGAATTTAGGAATTTCTAAATGCAATTTACATTTTACCACGCGCTAAGTAATGCCTAAGAGTGATAATATTACGTATTTCCTATCGCTTTTTGATCAATACTAAAAGGATTGTAGGGACAGCTTTGCGAGAGAGGCCCCTTTTTGTCCCAATAACAGTATTGTGGTCTAAAATATCTGTTGTAAACTTTGTAGGATTTATAAATCTGTTCAGCGCTTAATTCCTTTAGTTTTGGATTGCAAATAAGGGCAACCCATTCATTCAACAACAAAGGGTCATGTTTGGGAAACCTATGTCGTTTTGATGCAATGTCTGTACACCCAGGAACGCAACACTTCACACCAACCATTATAAATATTATGAATTATCACACTTGATAAGACTTACAGTACCTAATTAAAACACAAATAGCAGCAGCAAATGGCAAAAGGAAACAATCTATAAAAGACAATGGTGACAACTATATGACAGCTTTGATGAATTTTAAAATATTTTCTTCTTTTCGTGCTAAAGGCCTTAGCTGCCAGGCCTGTTTCGACAACTCAATTGCAACTAGCGCTTCAGGTGGATGGGTTTGAAACCTCATTTTTGTATTCAAGGTCATCCTATAAAGTTTCACTTCTATAGGTTAGACTGTTTTGTGACCAAATCTTTGCGACATTTTTAATCCAGTTGTCAGTTTGACGTTTAATTAATTTTTAATAAAAAATTAACACCAAACTGAAAACACCACAGGTAGGGTATTTTCGCTGTAATACAGCGGTGATTGGATGAAATTTGACACATGACTTGAAATTAAGTAATTTGATTGGTTACTATATTCAGTAAAAAATTATCTTGAAAATAGAAAACAGTCTGTGAAGTATAAGAGTTCATTCTCAGAAATGGTAGATATGGACCAAGGAGTTCCTCAAGGTTCCGTTTTGGGGCCATTACTCTTCCTACTGTACATTAATGACATAGTGAGGCATGTTGTAAGGTATAAAATTAAATTATTTGCAGATGACACTATGCTATATTTTGCTGGTAGTGCAGATGGAATAGAGAAATATTTAAATGAGGACCTAACTAACATATTTGAGTGGTTATGTGACAATGGTTTGAAAATTAATATTCAGAAAACCAAATTTATGATATTGGGGAAAAAAGGCAATATCAGTAAAATTAATAAGTCATTTAACATTACAATAAATGATGAAAGGGTTGAGAGAGTATTTAAGTTTAAATATTTGGGAGTAATGTTAGATCCAGAATTAAATCTACATGAGCATTGTAAGTACATAGAAAGAAAAATTGCAGCTAAAATATATTTCCTAAATAGAGTGGCTAGCAAAATTTCTAAATTTGCAAGACTGACTATATACAGGTCAATCGTGTCGCCCCATTTTGACTATTGCAGTACACTGATATATTTTGCTAGTAAAAACAATCTCAACAGATTGCAAAAGCTGCAGAATAGGGCAATGAGGGCAATACTTAAATGTAATAGGCGCACCTCCATTGAATATATGATGGATACATTATCAATTATTATGTCTGTTAAACAACGACTAAGGGCGACGACCCAGCACTGGAGTGGAACGCGTTTGATGCGATAATTACAGTCAAGCAAGGTCGGACATGGTTAGTACTTGGATGGGTGACGACCATGCCAGGGAAAACCATCGTATAGGACCCGTACAGCCTGCAGCGGACTAGCATATCACAGCTCGCAGGCATTATACCAATGAGCACGAGGTATAATGTAGATATGCCGTCTTTCGGAGGAGACGTAAAACCGAGGTCCCGAGACCATGGGTGTTGGGCTCGTTAAAGAACGCTACCACTGGTTGGAACACTAGTGGGTTCGCCAAAATTTCCGGTTAGGGGTGGAGTGCTCCCGGCGTCGGTGATTAGCCTTAGTCGCAGAAATAGACCGACGTTAAATAACAGAATAAAAAAAAACAACGACTGACGTTGAATTTGTTGATATTCATTTTTAAACTTAAGAATAAGAAACTACCGAGTTATTTTTGTGACCAGATGACATATATTTCGGACATGCATGCATATAACACAAGAAATAGTGCACTTAATCTCTATGTTGGTGCTGACTATTGATATTAAACGGTGATTCTTATCATAAATTACTAATTTGGGACAATAAATTATTGACAGCTTTCCTTCATTGATATATTTTATTAACTGACTTTTTATCTAACATTACATATAATCAATATAACCTTAATAAACTATAAAATGAATATTAAGGAGACTAGAAAAAACACTAGCTCCAACACCTTCCCTCATTTGATAGTTTGACTAATCCCATACTATCTCGAAGCTTTTCTAAACGGGGTCTAAATATAGGTTTCGTCAAAGCATCAGCTACTTGCAATGTAGTGGATATCTTCTTGATATCTAGCATCTCATCACACACCATTTCTCGCACGAAGAAGTGTCTCGTTCTAATATGCTTCGTTCTTCGATGGAATTCTGGATTCTGAGCTAGCTTGATTGCCGCTTCATTATCTACCATCACTGAAGGAATCTCATTTAGTTCGAGGATTTCTTCATAGAGTCTCCTTAACCACACAACTTCTTTTGCGGCTTCGCTCGCAGCGACTATCTCAGCCTCAGTCGTTGATATGGCTACAGAAGGTTGACGTTGACTCATCCAAGATACAGCAGAAGAAGCATACATGCAGATAACTCCAGTAGTAGAACGACCGGTTGTTAAATCACCAGCATGATCTGCATCGCTAAAGGCTTCCAAAAATCTTCCAGTGCCTGCCACATACTTCAGTCCAAAATGAAGGGTTCCTTTAATGTATCGGAAAATTCTTTTAACTCTGATATCTTCTTTCGTGGGGTTTTCAAGATTTCTTGAAGCTATGCCTACTGCATAAGCCAAGTCGGGTCTTGTTCCTGTCATTAAGTATAGAAGAGCACCAACTGCTTCTCTGTATGGAAAATTTTCAGTTGATACTTTTTCGTCTTCCTCTCCAACACTGACTACGTGGGTATTGACTCGCTGTTTAGTTCTGGGCTAGTATTATTTAATAGCTTACCAAATACACTTAAGCAGTGTCATACGTTGGGATCATTCACAAGACAAATAAAAGGATACGTACTTGCAAATGTCCCGATTAAATAAGACTTTTTATATTATAATAATTATATTCGAAAATGTTTTTAGAAAATTTGTATTTTGAGTGTTTTTTTTATTATTTCTTTTAATTACGTTTTATCTTCAACTGTTTATATTATATACCATTATATGCTTTTTTGACTTATACATGTACAAGAGCAAGTTCTGCTAATAAAGAGTGTTAATAATTACAATAGGGTACCATTTTCTATTTGTTACAGCCTGATGATGGTAATTGTTACCGAAACTAGTTGCAAGTCTTGAGTCCCACTCTACATCAAATATATTGTGGTTTGACTTTGAGTTTCATTGAACCCTTGATCCTACCAAGAATATGCCGATGGAATTGTCTATCAGCAAGGAAAAAAATTCGAAAATACACTAAGTGACATCGTCTGACCTATACAAATAGCTGGTGTAAGCAAGTGGGATTCGAGATCAACCCTACCAAAAACCATCTTCATCAAAAGAAAACTCATCATCACAACCAATAAACTTGGTAGAGAGGTTGAATGGAAACAAGAATTAAAGTATCAAGGTTTGCCTCTAGATAGTAAGCTCCCGAGGAACAAGCACGAAAAGGAGATTTTCCACTACCGTGTGTAAAGTACGTACTTTAGACACATTTTCGAGTACGTAAAACTTTATTTTACGCACTAGTGCGTAGAGAGTTTTACTTTACGCACCAGTGCGTAAAGAAAAAATTCCAATATGTATGTAGTTAAAGATATCTAGTCTTATAAAAATGTAGGTATAATAAACGGATATTAAATCTAAGTTTTTTTCATAAATTGGAGATAGAAACCTATAGAATTCGGTAAAGTAACCTAATAATTATTGTTAAATAATTATTGAGTACTGGACTGACATTTCTTTGTGAATTGAATCTGACATTTAAAATTTGAATTGAGATCTTCCGACTATACCTAGGGTAAGCAATTTTATTTTATATTTAAGAATTGGATATTTTTAGAAAACTATGATGTTATTTTAGATTATTATAAAAAGATTCTTCTAAAGAAAAATTTAACTTACTTTACGCACTAGTGCGTATAGAAAATTACTATTTAACTTTTGTATTTTAATTAAATATTCGCTAGTAGAAAAAATATTGTATGCAATTCGTGTGTAAAGACCTTTTTTTCGACTCATGTGATTCACATTCGTCAAAAAAGGCTACTTTACACACTAGTTACATAAATAACTATTACATAGCAAAAGGAATCTGGCAGGAAGGAATTGGGGCTGTAGCCAAAAAGTTCGAAGACCAGCCTGTATATCCATTACAGGAAGTTATTCTCAACCTCACACCATTACATATGGTGGTGGAAAGTGTAACAAAAAGAACAAGATACAGACTAAGTAGAGAGGGAGCTATTAAACAAAAAATACCTCCCTGCTTTTTAGGAATCAGGAAACCTGTGTGTGAATTCATCTTCAGGTTTGTGACGTATCTGTAGTGAGAGCTACAAACATTTAGGAATGATCAATTTCCAGTTTTCTAAAGAAACATTCGGCTTGAAAAATTTTCAAATTAATTTTTGCGAAGAAGTACTTATATATTTTAATGAACTACCAGATATCATAACAGTTTAACACTCCATTCGTCCAATTTCAATATTCGGCAAATGTGCAGCGTAAAACTGAGTGACAGTTTTGAAGTCTGCAACGACAGTCTATCAATAATCTGCTTCTGCTAAATCTTAAATTTAAGTGTTAAATACTAGGAGTTTGAGTTAAATGAAAGCTCAGTATTGGCAAGTTCAACTTTGTGTCAAAAAAAAAATGTTTTTGGTTACTTTATAAACATCTGTCCTATCCTATCCCGACCAACTTATACCCATCCTACTACAAGTTCTCAACACTTCAGAGTTGTTTCGGCTTCGGTCAGCTGTATTACTGACCATCTCGGGCC
>CAJUYG010005221.1:0-14417 GCA_910591675.1 Galerucella calmariensis | reverse complement strand
GATGCACACGTACTCATGTCTTAGTAGTTGGTGCCCTCAAACAATACAGGTGATTCAAAATAACCGGAAGAATAGGAATAGGGGTCTGGGGAGTTGATACTAGTGAATCAACAGCATTGCGGGAAACGCTTCAACAAAATTCCAAGCTAAATTATTAGCAATAAATTGTTGTGGTCAAGTGTGCCTTTGGAAGCACCCCAACAAAATTTGGTAAAGTAATCACAGGAACTTTCCTAGGCACTATTAACTAAGGCCTCAAGTACCTTAAACTGGTTTACATAGTTTATCCAACTTTCCCAAAGATGAATGGTTATCCTGACTCATCCACCTCGTTGTCCCTGTGGTTCTTCGAACTCTCTAGCGCTACCTTGGAGCGTTTTTCTCCACTCAACTAAGGACTTCGATAATATCAAAGAAAACAAAAGAAAACGATAAGAATAATGTTTATATATAAGAAAGAGTGTTAAAAGGGTAATTAGGAATTAATCTTGGTGTCGTATGTTATCCATTATTCCGTTTATATGCTCACCTCAATAACTTGCTTACAGAATTTAATTAAATACTTTGGGTGATGTCTCTTTTACCCTTTCGGTTCACGACGCAAATTGGAAGAGGGCTGCTATAAAATTGTCAGTTGTATTCTGTGTCGGGCTGGATGTATCGACGAATAAACGAGGACATAACAAGCAGATTTATTTGGCAATTTGAATGAACCCGACATATTTTTTCACACATTACTGAGGACTATTTTATCGTTTCTTGACTTAACCAGATATTTTTGAATATACGCCTAGAAGTATGCCCAACTAAAACTAAACTGAATATAAAAATTGAGTTGCATCCTGAGCTCTCATCTGATGAGAGGAAAAAATAATAATAATAATAATTAATATACGGAGCTGTGAGAATGTTTCTCACCAAGACGTTATTTTTCAACCGTCGAATAGATTGTATGTGAATACAAAAAGCAAATTCCGGTAGTGATCATGTTTCTTTTATGCGGTATCCTATTCACGCCACTATAAGGAAGAAACCTTTCTACTGGTACAGCGAGCTTAACATACTATATGTCAAGAATACCATCTTGAATCATGTCTTAGGTTTCTCTTGTGTGATTCAGGTGTATTTTTTGACATTTCCCTGATCTTGCGTTAAGTTGTCTCACTTCTGTGGGGAACAATTCCTTCATGTGACTTTATTAACGTTCACAAAATTTCTTAGAGTATACGTCAACTTTCTTGACTTCAGCGCTAGGCATACTGGATTTTTTCAGGCAAACTTGATTACATAAAACTTTCATTTCCTGAAAATATAGAAAGGGTCTACTTTATAACACAACTATGTAATGCAAAATGTCCTTATATAGTAAACTCGCTATCACTTTGACTGTTTCTCAACAGTCACAGTGGTTCAGCTACTCAATCTAATGCTGAGCTATCCAATAACATTGAAGATAAAGTTGTCATTGTATAGAAACATAAAAATATAATCGGCAGGACACATATTTTTCTGGAAAACAAGCTATACAGCTTTTTCAACATTTGCAGCATTACCTACCATGATTACTTGTGAATATAAACCATCCAGTAAGCTAGTTTGGCAAGTTTATCTGAAGCTATGCGCGGGATCGGTAAGAGGCGAAGAAAAACATGGCGCCTATTTGTCAAACGTACAAATGGCGTACGGTACCTATTTTACCAAGTAAAACTGAGAATACAAAGGTAACTGACAATACCAACGCCTCTGGATAAATCAATATAGTCGAAATAATATCCTTCTTGGTGTGCGTCATCGATTGTGACGTATATCCAGGTTTTCGGCATGTCGTTTATTTTATTTGCTATTTTGACATATAGCTAACCTCAAATTTGATAAATAAAATCATCAGGATCGTATTCAGCTAAATTCTAAAAGGCTATGAAATCAATAATTACCAGCATCTTTTTCTAACTGAGAATATTTCAGAACTTTCGAAATGCTGATGTTTTTTCGTGTATCTAGGCATATTTTTGTATTATTTAGATAAATATAACAAAAGATTAATATTCACTTCAAATAAATAATAATTGACCGTAAGCAACAGAGTACACACCTGACAAGAACTGTCAGTGTGACAGTAGACAAAGACGTAAGACACATTGCCGCTACGAAAGTAATGCTTTCATAGTATTTTGAGCTCACGATTGATAGGTTGCGCTGGCGCGTAATCTAAACATTATTATTACTACATAGTTAGCACTTCAGTTTTTTCATGGTTAAACGTGGCAATGTCGAATGTTTTCGACTGCATTTCTTTCACGGTTTCAGATAAACTTGCCAAAGTATACTTAAACTCGAACAAAAAATTTCATCAAAATCGGTCCAGCCATGCGAAGCCGGAGCGGGTCGCCAGTTAGAATTTATTGAGTAGCTTGGAAGATCTTACTAAAGCCACTTTATTTTATAATTTCCACACATTGGGTTGGTTTAAGTAGGGATTTCTAAGGGTCTCTAATTTTTCTAGTAATAAATATAGCGTATGTTACTCAGTGATAAAGTAGCTTTCTAAAGACAAAAGAACTTTTGAAATCGGTTCAGTAGTTCTTAAATTTATTTGTTACGTAAAAAATCCTTCCTCTATATAATATTTATATGTACTTAGCTAAATCATGATTTGATAAACCTGAACCAGGATCATCACTCTTTTTAATTTTAATGCACACGTCTATGATATTAAAGTAAAAATGAAATAGATTATATTTATGTTTTCAGTTGAAATATTCAATAGTACTCAGCTTCTAAAAACCTACTCGGTTAATCGGTTGAATTGTTTTTGCAAGCACAAAAAATGACTATGAGTAACAAACACAAATCGGGTATACTTGCCTGCATTTGCCTGTACAAGTTGTTATTCATTTTCAATAAAACTTTAGCGATCGAACGTTTCATCGGGAGTGATTTTAGATTTTCATTTACTATGAACGAACGAATTTTTTGATTTTCGGTTTCACGGATAATTTAGTGGAAACTATGGTGCAATAGCTACACAAAAAATACGTTGATGTTTGCGTCGTAAGTATTGAGATTTCTTAATTTCCCATTGTTACTTATAGAAAACAAAAATAAGGTGCTAGACTGTGCTATAGTCAATACTTTCTTTTTTTGGTCATCGTGCAGAGCAGCTACTTCTCGATTTCAAGAAAAACATTTGTACTAAATAATTCAGGATACCCTCGGGATCAGTAAACTCCGTTGTTGGCGTAAACTTCTTGTTACTTTGCTATTGGCATTTAAAGTTGAAGTTTATCAATCATTTACCTGGCCATTTTTCAACAGTTTTTATTTCATTCAATCATTTTCTTTGCTTTCCTCGATAAATCAACCAATTATCTATTTTATAACGTCATATTATAATTGCGATGTTGTCAGATTGTCAGTATAATCTTGTCTCTAATATTTTTCTCTATTCGTATTTCAAGGTTACCAATTCCTTTTTTTTATTGAGAAACATAACAAGGTTCTGGTCGACTTCGCGACCCTCGGAAATTTATGTTAATTTCAAATTTGTTCAAAAGCCTACCTTAAATAAAGCAGATTAGAACAAAAATCTCGCTGGATCATCCAGTAATTACTTCAAAAATCACGATTTTAGTTCAAAAAATTGTACTTTTTCAACACCAATTCATGCTATTTCACGATAAATATTCTCACTTCAAACGGTTAAGGTTATTATCTTGAACTAAATGTCAGTCTGATTCACACAAAAAAAACCGGAAAAAAATACTTAAATTTTGCCAATTTTTAGAAATAGTCGTAAGCATAAATATTTTCGTTTGACACTTGAGCTTATAAAACTACACACTAAAATCTTATGTCATAGCTTATGTCTAGATATTCTAGGTTCACAAATAAGGATCAGGTGACACTAACGGCGTTGTCAAATGGTCTTAATTTTCTTTCAGCTGGAAACATTGTAATCGATTACATGAATATATCACAATATAAAATTATTTTCATTTATAATCATGAATATTTATATAATAGTTAGGTTAACAATTTTTTTTTATTATTCTCTTGCTCCGTATTTAATGATATTTTAGTTACACTTTGATCTGTGTCAGTTGGTCGGGAAGCGGTGTGTGTTGAATTATGATATTTTTTTTCGCTCTAGTAGAAATCCCATGAAGTCAGGCAATTTGAGGTGAAGAGATGTATTCCTTTCCCGTTCTCAAAAAAGTGTCTAATAATTTGTATTCCACATGATTGCGCGCAATATGTTCGTGATATGACGAATATTTATATACCTACTTATTGGGACATTTGACGTTAATTTTCAACTAAAAATCACAAAAATATACATAATTCTTTGTATTTACTCTAACGTCGTAAAATATACGTACCAAGCTAGTACCTGTGGAACATACAATATTATGTCTAAAGAGTACATTTTCAATACATACATACATTTTAGATCATAAAGATAGTAAGTACATCGGTGTTATATGAGGAAAGATAAATCTAAAATCTTGGTAATATCTCCAACCCGTAACGAGCTACGGAAATGAAAGCTGGCAACATTGCCCATTCACCGCTGTTTCTTAAATTTGTGACCATCCGATATCAAGACAAAATTGTCAAAAGTTGTCGAATATTCGAAAAAAATGGCGGATTTTTGGTACTTTCAATTGCGATTTTCTCTTTCAAAAGTGAATAATCCAAGAATTTGTTTTCATTAAAACGTTCTATAGCAATAGGGCTTTCTATTAAAAAAAAATCGTTGCAAAATTCCAGGGTCGCGAACCTTACCGGCAGAAGCAAACGTGAGCCCTGGTGGGCGTGTTCATGTCGCT
The DNA here is from genome assembly GCA_910591675.1 of Galerucella calmariensis. Lineage (NCBI taxonomy): Eukaryota > Metazoa > Arthropoda > Insecta > Coleoptera > Chrysomelidae > Galerucella > Galerucella calmariensis. The sequence continues at coordinate 9,588 of CAJUYG010005221.1, read as the reverse complement.
GTAGTTGCATATTTGTAGTAACAATTCGATATTTTGAATCGAAAACCAAATATCGATACCATAAATGTCAACTGTTGAGAGATATGTGAACAAAGTCAAACTTGCTAAAAATGTAACTCTAAAGGCCGGTTTTACAAGAGAGATTTAAACTAGGTATAGCTATTCTGGCAATAAAGTTATACCAGAATTTATACCTAGTTTAAACCTAGTTGGTTTTACATGCTTTTTTACACCGGTATAGCAATTCTTGGAGTAAGAATTGCTATTCGATATCTAAGAAACCGTATACAGGGCGAGCCTAAATATGTTTCCTGAAAGGTGGATTGGGTGAGCAGGACCAGTTCTTTGTGCACCAAGATCACCAGAGTTGAATGAAGCAGATTTTTTCCTCTGGGGTTTTATTAAAGAACAGGTGTACCAATTACCTGTTACTACACCAGTCGATATGAAAACTAGAATAAGGAAGGCGTTTCAAAATGTTAATGTGCAAATGCTTAGAAATGTAAGTCTATCTTTTCAAGACCGTCTCCAAGCCTTTATAAATGTACAGGGTGGTTACTTTGAGCATCTTTTATAACTTTATAGTTGATTTTTTTTATAAATTTCAGTATAGTTGTTAATAAATAAGTATGAGTAAATTTATTATTCTTTAACCATAAAATAAAAATATCACAAAAACTATTCAGTTTGGGTATAGGGAATAGTCAATAAATTTTGAAGTATAGTAAAGTAACTTTCATTAACCGATATAAAAGACAGGGTGATCCATTTAAGAAAATTGTGAAACCAATGTATTCGAATTTGGGCTCGCCCTGTTTCATAGATATCGAATCAGTTCAATTGAATTGTAGTACTAGACGACTATCATAGACGTTTGGCTATTAAATATTAATTTTAAATTGTGCAGTTTAAAGTATACAGGGCGTTGAAGTCATTACGATTTACAGGAACAAGTGGTCAGAACCTTTTAAATACGCTGTATAACCCATTACAATATTAGATCATTGTAATAGCGAAGTCAAGCAGAATTCAAATTTGAAGTAAAATACAGGTTGTCCCATTTAAAAAAAATATAACTTTGATCTGGCACAGCGTTCTGGAACACGCTGTACAACTGCGACTAATTTCAAAATATGAGCCTTTAGGCTGGCTACAATTAGTCAAAATTTCATTCAAATATCTTTAACTATTTACAAGATATTGGACTTTATCGCACTAATGAATCACCCTGTATATGCACTTCTTTAGCAATTTTTCATTTTCCATTTGACATCTACTTGACTGCTGTCAAATAATTCATATTAATTGGTCATTTGTTAGCTAGTAGACAGTTTGGCATGCAATTTTTTTTCTTGACGACTTATTTAAAAGCTATGTTAGTCACATATTTTAACATGGAACAAAATAATCATGATAAAGAGTAGTTAACAAATTTGAAAAACAAAATAAGAAGTTTAGGTTGATGATGATAGTTTCACATTGGTCTAAATATTTGATTCATTCGAATTTAAGTTTTATGCCTTCCAATAGTGGAATGCTTCAAATTTGAATAGAGCCAGGAAAACAACAGAGTAGTAGATATCAGCATTTTTGTTCTGAAAAAGCTGATACATCCCAATGAGGGAGAAAGTAGCTGTAGCATAAAAGAGCAAACTTCACATTTTAACTACTAACGTATCTGCATTATTTTTTCTGTTAATCGCGTTTATTTTTGAATATCGTATATGTCACTTAAATATTACCTAATAAAACATGGGGTCAACATTTGAAGCTATTTTAGGTGCAGAGTTCGTATCCTGGTCATGGTGATTTGTTATCACATCAAAATTTTCATCTAATTGGTCGACTTTCTCACACATTACACCCTCCTGATATTTTTATATTATTTCTTCACATTCAATGATTAACTCAAAGCAATTGCTTATTATCGGTTTTATTATTCAAGACATTTGAACCGAATTTATTGTGGGATGAAAACGGAGATCCATATATTTATAAGAACATATACTGATGTTCACAAAAAGCTTTTTTGCTGGAAATCTGAATAACAGAATGGTTGGTTATGCATTTTTTGGTTTGCGAAATTATACAATATTTATTGATACTCACAACTACCTATACATCCGCACAAAACCACTAATGAAAACATCACGTCACATCGAAAACTTTGATGATTTTATTCCAATGGTTACATATTCTTAAGAAAATTGATAAGCCAAAGCTCACGTATACTCTTTGTCCAAAGTTTCGAGTCCTCAACACTTTTTCTATCAACCCCGCAGTAACCAACTTTTACGGCCGCTTTTTTTATCAACTTATATACGCTCTTTCATTATTTAGTACATAGTTAGATAACGTCGGCTTGTATACGGAAAAAAACTTTCAACATAAGTATGCATGGATTCAATATATTCTTCAAACAAAATTTTATTATACTGCTGATACGCTGTTTGTGGATACAGATGCTTTTATACTTGAGGTCTTCAAAGGATTTTGGATTCAGAATATTCTTATCGCAATCTCATGGCAATTTATAGGAAAGCTCAGGATACCCGAGTATCCATGCTAATTTCCTCGAAATGTGTGTATTTAAAAAAAAATCCTGGGACATGTCAACAAATATATCGAAGGGGACAACTTTTTATCATAAGGGCAACGCGCCCCCTTTCACCCCCCGCCAGGGGGAGTAGCCAAATTCAAAATCTTAAATGGGAAGGGGTATCGAGATAAACCTCATTTTAAAGGTCTTTTTGATCTCCACACGTCGGCTTTTGTTTTTTTTTACAGTTGATCGATAAGTTGTCGAAATATTTAGGAAAATCTGTTTGCTGCTTCGTACCATTAAAATAAAAACTGCAATTGTTTGTTTTGTTATTTCTTTCAACTTTTTTGTATAAAAAAATGCAAAAAAATGTTTTTGATAGAGAAAATAAAAGATATGATACCTATTGAATTATTTACCATACTTACCAGTTGTTTGAAAAAGCAATTTATTGAAAATGGTTCACACTTGTTTTATTTTGTTTTCCCTTCGATAGTGGACTGTAATAACTTGTATTTGAAAACAAATCACTTCTTTTCTAACTGTTTAATGTTCTAAAATACTAACATGAAATAGGTAACGATAATCAAATTCAAAAATAATTTAACGAAAGGCACCCAGATAAGAACACCTCTCATAGGTATGTCCTGAATTTAATCGCCAAATTTACTCAAGCCAAGAGTTTTGAATGAAGCCACTCAAATTGAAGTGATAGGTTATTTTGGCATGAATCCTTATACTTCGTTACGTACCGTTTCTGCTGCAACTGGAATTTCCTTAGGCTCTGTCCACAAAATTACAAAAATTGATAAATTACATCCCTATAAAATGAAAGTATGTCAAGAGTTAAGTGAAGACGATTTTGACAGAAGAATTGAGTTTTGTGAACAAATGACTACAATTATTAATAACAATAACGAATTTTCAAGAAATATCTGCTTCACTGATGAGTGTACTTTTTATTTAGATGGTTTTTTCAACAAACATAATTGCAGATGTTGAGCAATGAAAATGACCATGTATTTGTCGAAGGGCATACCCAGCATCTCCAAAAAAATTAATGTATGGGCCGGTATACTAGGAAATCAAGTAATTGGTCCATTGTTTATAAATGGAAATCTAAATGGTGAGATGTACTTGAATTTGCTAGAAAATACGATCAATCCGTTAATTACCGAAGCAATTGAAAATCAACTGAATAGAGATGGCAACAACTTCCTTGACGAAAATGAGTTATATTTTCAGCAAGATGGAGCTCCCCTCATTATGTGCTTCCGGTTCGTCAATGGTTGAACAATGTATTTCCCGGTAAATGGATAGGGCGAAGAGGACCTATAGAGTGGCCAGCTAGGTCCCCAGATCTACCACCATGTGATTTTTTTCTATGGGGACATTTAAAATCAGTTGTTTACACACCCCCGCCACAAAATATAGAAGACCTTCGACAAAGGATTACTGCAGAATGTCGAGCAATTCGAACAGAAGTGTTTGAAAATGTGCGTCACGAATTTGAACAGTGGTTATACCATTGTTTGGCCAACAATGGGCAACATTTTGAGCAATTATTAAAATGAAAATCTGTGTACAATATTGTAATTTAGTTTTGAAGTGAAAGGAATGAGAATAAACAGTTGCAGTTTTTATTTTAATGGTAGGAAGCAGCAAATAGATTTTCCTAAATATTTCGACAACAAATCGATCAATTTAGAAAAACAAAAACCGACGTGTGGAGATTAAAAAGACCTTTAAAATGAGATATAACTCGATACCTCTTTCCATTTAAGATTTTGAAGTTGGCAGCTCCCCCTTACGGGGGGTGAAAGGGGGCGCGTTACCTCTATGATAAAAAGTTGTCCCCTTTGATACACTTGTTGACGTGTCCCAGGATTTTTTTTAAAATACACACATTTCGAGAAAATGGGTGGGAAGTCCTGAAATGAACACCCTGTATATATATATATATATATATATATATATATATATATATATATATATATATATATATATATATATTTCATAATTAAAGTTGAATTCTTTATGAACAGTAAGTTTGATTAAGAAAAGTAAAATCAAAAGTTAGCTGTAATCCTAATCAAAGTTTTACATTTCTCATTTACTTTATAAACAAATTCTTGCACTCTCATCTCAAAGATTCGAATATTAAATTCTTGACAAAGAAAAGTAGATTATAGTATTAACTTTATCAGATAGAATCAGTTTGTTCCAAATTAAATAGTATATCTATGGTTTCTTTACGACAGTCTAATGCAAATTCAATTACGTCGAAGATAGAACAATTTGCATTTCAAAACTAAAATTAGCAATTTTACGGAGATACTTTCTATACAAAAAACGATTGTATTTATATTCAATTTTTATTATCATGAATATAATAAGTAAATCTATGCAGTCTTAACAGAATAAAATTTGGCACTGATCAATGTAAAATGAGTGATGTGGTGGACAAATGGGTTGAACAAACACACATTATGTCGAATACATATTTATTTATGTGTAGAATTAAAAGGTGGAAAATTACGGTTTTTGTAGTTTCACAACTGGAGTGTGCTTCGTAGCATCGACTTAAAAATTGAATTTCTCATACCAATAGATTTTCTTTATTCAGTGAGAAATAATTTTTGGTTCATTGTTCATTCATATACAGGGCGATTCTATCAACAACGATCACCTCAGAGATTTATAAATTTTGTTTTATAAACGTGGGTTTTTAAATTGCTAGTAGATCTATTGTGTTCCTTTCCTTCTACTTAGTTTCTTTAAACCCATTTATCCAAGGAATTTTAGGATATCCAAAAGCTTCAGTTTGATAAGTATCTCTCTTTTAACCAGTGGCCTCCTAGGTGTTGTACCCTAGGATTCTGTATTGCTATGCAATGGAGGTTTATTCTTCCATTTCACATAATCTGCATTCTACTTGCTCCACTATATTGAGATTTTTAAAGTGCCCATATTGCGACTTGCCTCCACACCGAGAGAAGAGTTATTTATAGACAAATAAACTGATTTGTTTGACCCCCCTTTGTTCAAAACTAACATTGCTTATTTATTATCGAGAAGCCATACTATCGAGACAATTTTGGGATATTTTGATATAAAAAAAACTTGAGAGGTGTCAAGGGACACCCGGATGGAACGAAGTTCCTTTAGATTAATTAGTGAAGGAATTGTAATAAAATTAAAAAATAAAAAAGTTATAATAATATTTTTTTTATTATTAACAAATATAATGCAGAAACACTGTCAGGATTCATTATTATTATTATTTTATTTTTTAATATTTATTATTTACAAAAAACCTGTATACACTCAACAAAAATAATCGTCGCGACACCACACACACCACATTGCGAAATAGAAATGAAAATATCTGGCTTGCTTTCTATAAGAGAGAAAGATACAGACAGAGAAACATGCGACGCCGCACAGCTTACAATAGCTTCCTATATCAAAAAGTGTCGTGACAACTTTTGGTAAGAATTTTATCCGTCTAGCCCCCTTTCACAACGCGCGATAAGGAACTTCGTTCCAAAAATGATATATTCGAGTGTAATTTCTTTAATGTAAAAAAATTTGTTCTCCTTTATGCACACCTTCATACAATTGTTCTTCAGAAACTATAAAAGTCTACGAAGCACAATATAATATTTTCTTATAAAATATAACAATGATATTTGGGTAAAAATTGTTTTCATTACCCTGAAAAAAACCTAACATCTTCAATAATATTCCATTACTTTAAAACAGCAAATTAAATATTCATAGTAAATCATTTGAAAGTTTCGACACAAATTTACATTTTTTAAATAAGCCCATAGATTATTAGCCTCAAATAAGATCTACTTTATACCGAAAATAGTTATTTTCCTAACAAGTGCGGAAAGTGACACTTTCCCGCACGCGACTGCAGTTGACCCGAACGACGCGAAGCGGAGTTCGGGCAAGCGGTCAAGGGCGGGAAAGATACTTTACGCATGAGTTAGGAACATTATTTTTTCTACGACCGTATATACAAAAAAGTATATCAACCCATTTCTTAAAATTTATTTTATTTTAACATACATATAAAAAACTTAAGCCAAAAACTATTATTATTATTACTAGTTATTATTATAAATATTAATATTAGAAACACAATTTGTTGCATTCTGTGAATTACTTAAAATTGCCGGTCCAGTGGAGTTATTTGATGTTTACTGGTGAGTGAATGACGTTGATGAGGATGGCATCGTTTGCAGGTCACATAAAGATGACGATGAAGGTGACGGCAACAATTTTAAGTCATTTGTAGATAAAAGAATTTCATTTGATATATTTTTCTTATATGAAACTCGGGTGGTTTCATAGTTGTTTTGTGACACTACTTTAAAGAATTTACAAGGTTATATCAAAATATTTTCATCATTTTATATTTTCAGAAAATTGAAAATGCAACAAAAAGCTTGAAAACATGTTGATTTTTATATGATGGATTATTTATTCACCTGGTGTAAGAATAGTTATAACTTCCGAAGTAAAAAACTATGTAATAAGGTCAAAATTTGCATAATTTTACTTTCCCGCACTAGTGCGGGAAAGTGACACTTTCAAAACTAAAATGCGTGCGGGAAAGTGGGTTAAAGCGAACGGTAGTAGAAAAAATAAGTATTTCAGTATAATTGTACATTTATTGTTACGAAAAAACAACTTATTTGCTACAAATCACATATTTCTTAACCCGTAAGAAATCACATTAGCCTACAAATTATGTGGCAATTGAAACAAAGAATTCTCACCCCACCCTTCCCTATTATTCAGTAACGGTCACCACCTGTATACGTTTGGCGTCAGTCTGCATGTGAAATTAGACCAGTTTTTGCAATTTTACTAATTATTTTGTTTTTGTGAAGTATGTGGTCAAAGTGTTCTGGACAAAAATAAGTTTAATAATAGAATGAATGAATTGTTAAACTTATAAGAATTGTGAGATATCTTTGAAGGTGAGGAAATAAATGACAATTATATTCAAGTAGGTAGAAGTAACAAGCAAGCGAAATGTACCTCAAAAATACACATTTTCCAATTAAACCTGTCAGATCAACTCCAAGAACTCCAAAAAACTACTATGGGGAAAGCATTAATGAGCACAGTTAAGGATAGACAAGGCTATCTTGTGGATACCATTGTTGGTTATGTTTTAGATCATGTAGGTATGTTTAATTTCAACAATGTATGGTTTCCATTTTATAAATGTATGGTATCTATTTCAAAAATGTATAGTTTTTTTTAATAGATCAAAATATTCAGCAGCAAGTTTTTTATTCCTATCCTGCTTTCCTATTGAATAGATTTATGCGTAAATAGGGACCATTGATTTTTATTAGATTTAAACATGTTTGTCATAAAAATACTGTGATTTTATTCCGTGTCCAGACTGACCATCGACCAATTCGATCGACTAGTCCACACATACAAAACGAAAGTCAACTTTGTTGTTCGACATAGTCTGGAAACGGCTTAGACAAGTATTTGTGATTATTTTACCTACTTTAAATAACTGTGTCCTGAATAATGTTTTCAATGTTTATAAATCTCAAAATACTATTGAATTAAAATAATGGGTTAATTGTACAGTTTAAATAATGAAATAATTGTCAGTTTTGACAGTACCTACCTAATTAATGAATTATTCTTTGAAACTCATGTGGTATCTCTATGTTGAAACATAAACAGTTACGTAAAGTTTTTACATAACTACTTTTCATAACTGATATATGAAGGTTATGAAAAATGTGACGTTACCTAACGTCAAGGAGTGACGTAAAGTGTCACATTTGATAGCGGAATTAGATAAAATATATTTTCGTGCAACCGGACGCAAAACAAGCATTTTGCAGCCGCAACAGAGGCCGCAAAATGATATTTTGCGGCCGTTACCCAGAGTGACGGCCGACAAAAATTTTTACGGTCGTTCCCATAGTGACTGCCGGCAAACTGAATTTTTACGGCCGTTCCCATAGTGACTGCCGGCAAACTGAACGCCACTACAGCATTTGACATTTCTGAAATATGACAATAACAATGTATTTCGAACCAAAAACTAACTGTCTTTTCTAAAGAGACATAATGTTTATTGAAATTATGTAATTTTCACGGTTGCACGAAAAATATTGTGTATACTATGGCCGCGAAATGTTTTCGCGACCTCGAGATTATCTTGCCTCGGCCGGAGCGGCCTCGGCGATAATCTTTCTCTCGGAACGCGAAAAAGCATTTTGCGGCCTTAGTATACAAATAACTATTTCCTAAGCAACCTAATTATTTAGAGAACTGTGTGGAAGTTACCCATACTGATTAATACACCGTGAACTTTTAATATATTTCTAAATATTTAGAAACATTTCAAAAGCTCAGTGTATTGAATAGTGCATGTAGGTAACTTCCATAAACAAAAAACAATACCATCAATAATTCGGTTTTTTAGGTAAATACATTTTTCCACTATAAAATGAAAATTATGGTTCGGTTGTGATAAATATGTTGAATTTCAGTAAAAATTGATAGTTTTCTTGAAGAAGGAACATTTGTTCCCAACAAAAAAATATAATTTGCTGGAAAGATACATTTTTGACGAATAAAAAACATATCGTTAACCCAGACAATATACTTTTTTATGATAAAGAAATGTCATTCTGCCATAGAGTAATTTTTTTATAATAAAACAATATAGTTAGCTTGCAAAAATAAGTACCTATTTGTTATTGGAAAACTACTTTATTTAATTCAAATGCTTTCAAAGATTAATATAACTATTTTGTCATTTTACCTCAATAAATGTGGTTTGAGACAAATATGATACATTTTTACAAGAATAAATGTAATTCTCGATAGATAACTCATTTCATTGATAACAATGAATATGTTTTCATTTATCAACAATATTACTTTCCGAACTTGAAACAAATCCTTTCTTAACTACAAATTAAATATTAGTTAGGCCATATTGAGAATCATATTCATTTGACAAAATATGATTTTGATTGTCACAA
>CAJUYG010005220.1:0-14418 GCA_910591675.1 Galerucella calmariensis | reverse complement strand
CAGTAAGGAAATGACATTTCCTTACAGTAAGGAAGTCCTGACTTTTTATTCAAGAAATTTTGACAGGAATGTCAAAATTTCCTAGCGATTTGCGGAAAAAGTAATTTTGATACTTACGCAAAACTATCATTTCCAGCAACAGCAATTTGCTGATCAAACGGATGAAGTTGTAATAAACTAGGAGGTACTGCGGTTCTAATGTGGAACACTTGTGATTCAATTCTAGATGCTAATGCTCTACGATGCTCTTCAGTTGCTTCTATTCTTATGGTATCGTTTCTGAAATATGAAAAAAATCATTTGTAGAGGATAACTTTGACAATGCAACAATTTACCTTGAATGCCTCCAATCCCTTTCATAAAACGGTGTAGATTCTTTGTCCTTATATAATTTTTCTTTCCTATTAGATTGTGCGAATCTTCTGGATGACCATTCAACAAACTGTGTATTAACTAAAGGTTTTCGACAAAACTGAACTTTATCTTCACTTTCTTCGCTGATGACATTTCTGTGAATTCTCCGAGTCCTATTAACTATACTTGATCTGAAATCACATTGATAAATTATTGTATTTAAATCCAGCTTGCAGTTGGGGGGTTAGTTAATTGAAACCAATCTCACCTTGTCAACCTTTGAAGATCATTTGCAGGATGTAGAGTTGGGGGACTTTCTGCGGAAAAATAGTTTCCCTTATTGGGACTGGGGGGTAAACTTAAACTATTTCGGTCGACAGATTCCCACTGATCCTACAATGAAAAAAAAAACATATTGATGAGCAAATAAATTTTTCTGGTGAAGTTTGTTAATTGGCGACAATTTTATTACTCATTTAATTAGTTTGTTATCTTAAGCAGATATTTGACTGTAAGTTAGAGAGAGAAGAATAATTGTGGGCAGTTTGCGTTGGGCTTTGGAAAGGAACTCCACAAATTTTGATATTTTAACGACTTAAACAATTTCTGGTCGTGGTTTTTTGAAAAAATTTCGCATACGGCTGATAGGCCTTTGGAGGGCTAGTCAGTGGCGTTCCGTATATTAAGGTTTTGGTCACATCATCTATGAACCCCCTATAAAATTAAGCACGAACTGCCACTGCAATATAGTATAGGATAAAAAATGTCAGGAGAAAGTTTACTGTGGTGGTACTGACCTTGACAAGGTTCCTAATGTGTCCAGTAACATTACAGCACATCTGAGCTACTTCAGGATGTGGATCTGTCTCCAATGAAGTTAATGCATACCATATTTTCATATACACCGAACCATAACTAAAACTAGATAAGGTACTAAGGCTTCCTGTGTAATTCTGCGTCATACCCTGGTTAGACAAGTTAGTAATGGAAGAAGTAGAGGATACCCTTTTCATTCTCTCCAAAGAATCGTATTCCGCTATTTTCAGTCTGTCTCTAGATATAAAAATACACAGTTACTTGGAATAATTTCAATTTATACAAAGTGTCGCATTCAAGACATCCGCATATTAAAAGAAAACAGATTTGAATTTTTGCTGGGTTATACATGTTGATGGGCCACATCTATTAACTTCATTACAAAATTCGCGTTTTTGTGATCAAAGAAATAAATGTGATTGACTTTCAAAAGAAAAAGTCGAAATAATCCAGTTGTTTGGTGTCTGCATCTTAAATTCGACACACAAATTTAAAGGTTTCAAAATTTACAATTGAAATCGGAAATTTTACAGTATTGAGTTAAATTCAAAAATTTATCGGAATTAACAGTTAAATTTGGGAAGTTACCAACATTTATAGTTTAAATTGAAAGTTTTACAAAATTTTTTAATTTGATGAAATTTTGAATAAAAAATAGCAATTTCTTTTAGTTTAACTAAATTTTTTCCAAAATTCTAGTTTTAAACGAAAATTTTGTAGTTAAATTTGAGGGTTTATTAAAATTTGCAATTTAAAACGGAAATTTTACAGTATTAAGAGTTAAATTCAAAAATATATCAGAATTTACAGTTAAATTTGGGAAGTTACCAACATTTATAGTTTAAATTAAAAGTTTTATAAAATTTACAGTTTAATTTGATGAAATTTTGAATAAAAATTTGCAATTTCTTTTAGTTTAACTAAATTTTTGACAAAATTCTAGTTTAAGACGGAAATTTTGCAGTAAAAATTAGAAGGTTTCAAAATTTACAATTTAAATCGGAAATTTTACAGTATTAAGAGTTAAATTCAAAAATTTATCAGAATTTACAGTTAAATTTGGGAAGTTACCAACATTTATAGTTTAAATTGAAAGTTTTACAAAATTTTTTAATGTGATGAAATTTTGAATAAAAAATAGCAATTTCTTTTTGTTTAACTAAATTTTTGCCAAAATTCTAGTTTTAAAAGAAAATTTTGCAGTTAAGTTTGAGGGTTTATTAAAATTTGCAATTTAAAACGGAAATTTTACAGTATTATGTTAAATTCAAAAGTATATAAGAATTTACAGTTAAATTTGGGAAGTTACCAACATTTATAGTTTAAATTAAAAGTTTTACAAAATTTACAGTTTAATTTGATGAAATTTTGAATAAAAATTTGCAATTTCTTTTAGTTTAACTAAATTTTTGACAAAATTCTAGTTTAAGACGGAAATTTTGCAGTAAAAATGAAAAGGTTTCAAAATTTACAATTTAAAACGGAAATTTTACAGTATTAAGAGTTAAATTCAAAAATTATCAGAATTTACAGTTAAATTTGCGAAGTTACCAACATTTATAGTTTAAATTGAAAGTTTTACAAAATTTACAGTCAAATTTGATGAAATTTTGAATAGAAATTAGCAATTTCATTTTGCAGTTAAATTTAAAGGTTTCAAAATTTACAATTTAAATAGGATATTTTACAGTAGTAAGGGTTAAATTCTAAAATATATCAGAATTTACAGTTAAATTTGGGAAGTTACCAACATTTATAGTTTAAATTGAAAGTTTTACAAAATTTACAGTCAAATTTGATGAAATTTTGAATAAAAATTAGCAATTTCATTTAGTTTAACTAAATTTTTGTCAAAATTCTAGTATAAAACGAAAATTTTGCAGTTAAATTTAAAGGTTTCAAAATTTACAATTTAAATCGGAAATTTTACAGTATTAAGGGTTAAATTCGAAAATATATCAGAATTTACAGTTAAATTTGGGAAGTTACCAACAGTTATAGTTTAAATTGAAAGTTTTACAAAATTTACAGTCAAATTTGATGAAATTTTGAATAAAAATTAGCAATTTCTTTTAGTTCAACTAAATTTTTGCCAAAATTCTAGTTTAAAACGAAAATTTTGCAGTTAAATTCAAGGGTTTATTAAAATTTGCAATTTAAAACGGAAATTTTACAGTATTAATGGTCAAATTTGAAAATATAACAAAATTTACAGACAAACTAGTAGATGAAAGATAATATTTTAAATATTACCTGCTTCCTATCCTTTTAATTCCTCCTGGAGATAATATTTCAGGACCAGGAGATACATTGTCTTTTTCTTTTATGGCTAAATTAACAAAAACCGGTTCAAACGCCAAAACGACCCACTGCAAAGCGTTTATCAACTCTTTTCGTACCAAACAACTCATATCGCTGCTAACATTATTAACTAAAGTCATTACAACGGCATTGTCTACATTGTTAGCGTGTTCAGATCGTTCCATCACAGAATTTATAAATGTGCCCAAAGCGTAAACAGCAGCTGCCCGTACCTACAATAATATAAGGAGATTTTCATGGGATAAAGTTCTAGACTGGATAAAGGTAGTTGCTTTAATACCCCTATCTCGTAAAAATGAGCAAGACTAGTACAGTTATATTAAAAAAAAGGATACAAGAGTCGTTAACTTAATTCTTGAAAATTACTCACCTCTGGTACAGGATCTTTCAAAAGATTATATAGCTTTTCGTGGGCTATATCCCTGACCCCAGTCCATCTCGCTTTTTCATAATGATCCCATAATCTACCCAGACAAATGGCCACCCATTGTCTTAATTGAGGTGATGGATCATTCAACTGTTCTAAACATACACTAACTAATGAGCCTTGCAAAGCTGCCTCTTGACCATCATGGTAATTATTAACGATACTAGCTAATACAAATGTAGCTTGAGTTCGATATTCAGCCTAGAACAAAATAGTTTTTAAGCAATTATCTCCGAGATCTCTAAAACTTCTGGATGTTACAAAGTAGAACATAGGAGTAATTTACCGATATTGTTGTGTCCTGAAGCACTGATAAAAAGTACTTGTGACCATTATCCCTTACAAGATCCGATTGGCAAGTCTGCAAAATAAACAAATGTGTATAATATTAAGATATTGGATATTTATGGTGTCAAATATTTTTAAATATCACAGCTATTTGATAACATGTCTCTAAATAAAGCTTGAGTTACGCCAGTGGTATTAAAAATTTCTCTCATTATTTAAAATAGCCAAAGTTATCCCATTTAATAAAAAATGAAATAATTTACTGCCTGAAAATTATCGACAAAGTATCGGTTAAAAACTACACACCAACATTTATTGTTATAACTGAAACATTTTTAAATAGTTTTGTTCCTGACACTGTCATTGACATTCCTGGATATGTCTTGCACCGCAGTGATCGCCCAAACAGAAAAGGAGGTGGGACTTGTATCTTTTCAAAAAAGGAGCTATGTGGAAATTCTGTAACAACTGTTGAGCTAAAACATTATGACAGTCCAGAGCACGTAAATATTTTTTGGCTCCGAGTGCATATTGGAACAGTTACCCTTCAGGTACTTGGTATCTACAGACCCGAGTATATAACACTACCCTCAAACAGCAAGCTCATACAAATTATTTTTTTATATATATGAATTGTAATGACGACCTTTATATAAATATGAGAATAAACATTTCTATTTCTATATTGGATCTTTTTTCTTAAACCTTCTTCAAATGCAAAGATATCAAATTAAATTTGAAAATTGACAAGTATTTCATATAATCAAATAGAAAAAGGTAAAAATACTCACATTATCAACAGCCAATATTTTTGCCCAAATGAAAACTAAAAGTGTTCTTAATTCTTTGGCGCAACTTTGTAGCAATTTTAAAACATATGGAAATATTCCGACAGAAAGTGCTAAGTTTACAGCCCATGGTCCTAGGTCTAAAAATTTTCCTAAAAGTTCGAGAGCCCTCATTCGATGAACTTGACTCAATAATACTTGTAACACTATCGGCAGTTGTTCCGGTGGATTTCGTTCTTCGGAACCTACAATATTCAACTGGTTATTGACAGGTTTGTAGAATTATTAAGGTCTCATTTTGGTATGTTCAAGTCATAACAAAAATTCAATATTAATAAAGTGCGAATGGCAAGAATAAATTATTATTGTAAATAGCTATAGCATTATAACCTGCAAATGTTTCCTTATTTTGATTGAGTTATTAGTTATTAAAACTAAGACTTACCAAGTTCTAACCAAACTTGAAACGCCGTTAGTTGTTCTTCAAAAAATGGCAAGTGACGAAAACTATCCTGATTGCTTATAATACCCGGCAACTGCCCTAAACTAAGATCTAAAGCCAAATCCCAAGCGTTCCACATAGGATGTTGATAGGTCAAAGGTAACGGAGGACTGCTAACTGGTGTACAATCACAAGAACGCATGATTCTTTCAGCTAATAAAAAATTACGAAAGAGACTTGCTACAAGCAAGTCTTGACGAAACAGTTTTTGGAATAAATCTGAAAAAATGAATTTTAATATCAAGTAAATCTCGTTATTTATCGCAAGTTTTATTCAAAATGAGACAGACATAAAAATCTTACCTCTAGGTAAAGTATTCCAAGCTATTGTGTCTGTTATTGCTGTAAAGATCCAATTTAATTCACCAAGCATTGTCCTTCGATCAGTGATCAGGCCTGGAATACTGAAAATAGAGATGATGTTTAATATCTTCTTAAATTTGTTGATAACTTAAGAAACTAAAATAAAACACTTACTTGTCGATAAGATCCAAATTAACTTTGGGCATTAATTTAGATGTTGGTTGTAAAACATACCACCTCAAGGCAACCTTAATTGGCGTAGTCAAACAGGCAGTGAATAGGTCAGCAGGCAAATGGGGGTTCATAGGCAAAACTTGATCGGCACTACATGCTGCTAGTTGGATGCAATTTTTAAATGTTGGTGGTTGGCCAAGAGTGTTGGTTAGTTTTTGCTGCTGTCCTGCATTTTGCTAAAAAAAAATTTATCAACACAATTTTAGAAAAATGGCACTAAATGACGTGACGTGAGTGTTTTTATTAGTCAAATGATGAGTGTGTGAATTATGCATATACCAAGAACTGCAAAAAGAAATCTAAATAATGCTCAATACATACCAGAGGGTAATAGTAATAGGGCAGGAAAAGAAGAATCTCGAAATACAGCTAAAAGGAGAACAGGATACATTTAAATATTTGGGAGTGAAAATTCATAAAGAATGGAATAATAACGCTGAAATTAATGGACGCATTAAAAGTGCCCTCAATTTGTATTATGCAATAAGTAATACTTTCATCTGCAAGAAAGAAGTGTCAAAAAGAACAAAAATGGCAGTCTATAAAACCGTTTTTAAACCAATTTTAACGTATGGGAGTGAGAGCTGGGTTCTTACAAGAGACAAAAAGAAAATTACAAACGGTTGAAATGAAGTATCTGAGAGCAGTATTAGGAATCACAAGGGACAAAATTCGAAATGATTATATAAGAGAACAGCTAGAAGTAGAACCACTGGGAAGAAGCATAGAAAGGAATCAGTTAAGGTGGTATGGCCACTTAGTATGCTTGAAAGACAAACAACAGGCAAAAGTGATATGGCAAACAAAAGCATATGGAAAGCGACCAAGGGGAAGACCACAAAAAACCTGGGATGATGCAGTAGCGGAAATTCTGAAACTGCGAGGACTAAATCGGCAGGAGGCTTAAGTTAAAGGCTGGTAATAAACGGGAATGGGCTAAATTTGTACACAATTGATAACACCTTAGAGTACATTAAGGTTCTGATTATATATATACATACCAGGGGGTACAAATTAAATATATTAACACCTTAAATTTCATTTAATATATATCCATACAAAATTACATGCTTCACAAATAACAGAAGAAACAGTGTTTCAACGTTTCTACAACTCTTGGAACTAATATGATTGTGAAATTTTTATACCTGTTAAATAAAAATACAAATTTAAAAATATTGTTTGTTTCCATACCTGATACTCAGATTCATGCTGGATAGCAAATTGTTTAAATGAATCAACAATGATTCCTGCATTTGAACAATCATATACATAAATAGATGGCGCTCCCATCCACGTTTGTAGATCATATATTGACAACGGAATGTATTGGGTATAAGTCTGAAAAATAAATGTCCACTAACTATTATATATGACAAGGAATAAAAATATCTGTGATCGGTTACTATGAAAACTTGACTTACTCTGTTAAAAACCCATATTTCTCCATTGGATGTTGGTTTCGGAACTCCATGTCCATTGTAGTGGAAGAGAACCCTTTCTTCTTTTGCATTTCTTCTTAAAGAGGTACATAATTTTTTTACTTCCTCTGAGGTTGGATCCAACGATTGTTTGTATCTAGCTCTAGGCTGCCATCTTTCATATTGTGTTTGAAGACTTTGTCCAATTTTTTCTAGAGCTTTAGTTGACGACATTGTAGTTGGATCTTGAAATTAATATAGTAAAATTATGGTAGCATATCAACAGAGCAGAGACAACTGACAGTTGTCAACTGTTACAAATGAAGCCAGTAAATCTGGTAGTTATTTTTTATAAATTCTCAACTCCTACAAGTCAAATGTATGGGTGACCTGCATGAGGATTAAATACTAATAATTATTTATATATTCAACATCAAGTAAGCTTCATCATTTTTATTGTTATGAGATGAATTAGGTCTACCTATAATTTTTGTTTATTTTTCATATCTACTAATTTGTATATATTGGCAGTAACAGAAATTTAATAATTGTATAAGTGAAAGTAAATAAATAAATATAATATATATAATACAGATATTTCTCTACTTGCAGTAGGAATATAAATGCTTATAATTAATGATGCTCTAGTTCTATATTCATAAAATAATTTAATGATGGATACTTCATCTGTTATTTGTTTATTTGGGTTTATGTTGTTGATTTGTATATTTTGTATTTGGTGTTATCTTGTTACTCTCTTCTTTCATATAAACATTATTATTATGTATAAATTGTTACTGTAAAAATACCTATCCAACATTCCAGTCTTGCACAAGGTTGTGTTTTGACTACATCTGGTGGATCGACGCCAACATTTAAGCATAAAACTAACGCAACACTAACTGTTTTCATCTAAAACCAAATAGTTAATTACAAATATGAAGTGGAGTAATATCATTTGTACAACTAACCCTTTCCTTCATTCTCCACATATGTGTAATACTATCACTGCCGACTATAGTTTCCAAATGTCTGTTTTCTACAAAACTTATAGGTAAGTCCTTATCAGTAATGGTGGTTTCTTGGTCCTTTTCAGGATTATTGCCGTTGACACTTAATTCTCCCATATTTATTGGTTGAATTTAGTTGACGATTTTGTAATAATTTGAACACTTAGTTTTAATCACATATAATGTAATGAATTTTCCTTATACGCAATAAATTATTATTTAACGCATTAAAGAAGCATGGCAAATATTGGATTGGCATATTTGTAAATGAATTGACGTTTATTCACTTTATTCTTTATTCAACTGTCAACATTTAAAAAAGAAGAATGTATTCAAGTACAAATTAGCTCATTCTATAGATCAAAATCTTCACATTTTGTCAAAATTATCCTTTCTTCGTTTTACAAATAGGTACTTTTCAAAAGACATAAGTCGATAGCGGAGGCGTAGGTAATAGGGACATGTTTTATCTACGGTAGGGAGTCTGGACCATAGACATACATTTCTCTATGGGCTGGACATTTGTCTAATGATACGATTATGAGGAAAGGCCATCTCTCCCTTGTACTTTACATTTAAAAAAGAAGAAAACATTTAGGAAAAAAAGAAGACACTGGATTTATCTAACAGCAGACACTGATAAAGTGATAAATAAATAGTAAGTTATCAAAAATTAAACATGGATTTGGATCCTCAAACAAATTTAAAATTAATAATTAAACTATTTAAAAATGTTATAAATACAAAACAACTAAGAGAAAAACTTTTAAATGGCGAACTGAAGTGTTGCATTATCAAACCGGAATTAATTTTCGATCCATTTCAAATAGTTGTAGCTGCAAATAAAGCAGTTACATCCCAAAAACTTACCACAAAGTCTATCTATACAGAAGTATTATTTAATTTATCAATCACCAAAAACATATCAAAAAGTTTACAAACCTTTGGAATCGATGAAAAAGATGTTAACTTGATAGTTATTACTCTTAATAATGTTGATGAAGAACAAAATATATACCAGCAGATTGAAGGCGTTGAAATACCATTGGACAATCTTAAGGAGTATACTGACATTAATTTAATTAAAAAAACATATAAATTAAGTGAAAATGAATCTAGCATAACTTCTATTTTAGACTCAATTGTTAGTAGGATAGCAACAAAAGATTTTTCATCATTTTAGGTATTAATTATAAATCAAAGTATCTATTTGTGAATTTGTGTTGAATTGTAAAATTTATTACTTCATTGCAAAACCTTATAGGTCATACATGCCTTTTCTAAAATAGTTATTTGAAGGGGGGCCTCAAAAAATGTCATAGATAACATAATGTAGACAGGAATTGGAAAAAACTACTCAAATATAGCAAATATTCGTTTTTTGTGTAGGTGAATTGAAAAACAATGCCTTTTATTATAAATACAAATATATTACATCAATTAAACATATTTCTGCGGGAAAGTTACATGTTGGAACATTAAAAGCAATTTCTAGAAATCTAATTATATCTAGTCATATTTACAAAAATAACAAAAGGGTAAAAATAAAAAAGTAATTTAAATTAATAATTTGCCAACAAAATTATTTGATAAAAAACCTTCACATAAACTCAACTTGAAGCACACAGTCTCTGCATTTTGTTATAAAATATTGTTCCTCCTACCCCTATAGGAAGTACACACTTTGCTCCTTTATATCAGGAAGCAAACTCATACTTCACCCATTAGGGAGGAAAAATACTATTCTGTTATTTTGAAGAAACTATATTAAATTCAAATTGTTTCTGTAATTTCTATAAACTCCTGTATTCTAGTGAAAATTATTATGAATGTTATTTCACTGTTAGAAATGTAGAAAGTGATTTTGAATTTATAAATAAAGCCCCCAATATTAGGGAACAAGTCAACATAGCCTGCACAAAAATCTAAAAACGGATATGAAAAACAATATATCCAATAAAGGCAATGGGCAGAAGGCAACAAAATAAATAATTTAGAAAAATGTAGTGAGCAGGAGGAAAAATTGTATGTATTACACAGGTATAAAGTGCCTTTTCCTCCATTGAATGATTACTAAACTACATTCTGTGGGAGAGAAAGTGACACTTTCCACCGTAGTGATACAAATAGCCATTTTATTTCTTTTACATCATTGCATTTTTGAAAATACGATTATGACGTCTAGTGTCTCGCCTGCTTGCTAGCGTCGGCTATCAATTTGCAGGCTCGACTTAAATAGACATTTCTTCGTTCTTGATACATAAATAACTATTATATGAGATTTGTTTAAGTTTGTCAGTGGCAATGTAAAATGCATAATCATATACATACATATTCTATGGATCTTACACCTATTCATCGCTAGTGAAATATTGAGTGGTTCAAATGAATTTATACAACAAACTGTAAAATGTGAAACAATGTTACTAATTTTGATGACACGGTAAGTATGTAAGATAGGTTGATATTTATATATTTTGAGAATTGGTTTCCATTGTGAAATATGTCATTTTTACCGTAAACATTCCTGGAAAGTTTAGACCAGGTTTAGACATTACTAATTGTGAAATTCAGTAAAAAAAAGTGAATAAATAAGTTATACTTACTTGTGATATCTTTAAGGAGAACAATACATTTCTTATTATAAACAATTTTTTTATTTTGATTCGCACCATTCCCAAAAAATATAAATATCAGCGCCCATATATGCATAAAGACATTTACAGTGGGATATTAACAATAGTATTTTTTTTATTTATAAAAAAATTTGATCCTGATCGTGCAAGTCATATTCATTTCATCATTTTGAGAACATATTTATGCCATCTTAGGGTAGTTTTAAAATTTAAAGAGGCATTTTTAAACAATATACCAGTAGTTAAATTTCTAAATCTTCATAATAAAAAAACTCTGAGAGAGGTCCGAATAGATATACGGCCGCTGTTTCTTCGGGGTTTCCTAGAAATTCTGCATAAAGCTCTTGATATCTTGATAATGTAATACCTCCTCTTCTTCTATCATCATCCTGAAATAATTTAGATTAGATATTTCTCTATGGGTTAGAGAACCTGCGTAAAGACGCCTGTTCTGGTAATTTTGTAAGTTTATAGGTGAGATCGAGCTGTTTACAAACAACATACAGTGTGGAACAGCCAAATGGAATAATAATTTTATAGGGTGTCTCACGTGAAAGTGGTCAATACCAACTTTCTTATTTCAAATGCAACCCTCTGTGTATATATTATTAAGTTTTGGGATTCTTCAGAAAATTATTGACATAATTTATGTACAATGTCCCTTACCTATCTTCAACTGTTTCGGAAATATTAAGTCGTTTCAGATTTATTACAAAAATTAACATTAAAAAAACATTGTAGGAAATGTGTCTTTTCAAGTCATGATGGGCTTAGTTTTGTATTTAATACTTTTGACATATCCCCACAAAAAATAGTCTAATGATGTCAGATCAGGAGATCGTGCTGGCCATTCTATCGATCCGCGCCTTCCTATCGACCAATTTAGAAAAAGAACTATGCTTCCAGCTTATGGAAAATAAAAGACCTCTCAAATGCGGATATTTTGATACCAACTTATTCGTCTTGAAAAATAGAACATTTGATAACATTGCGCCAATGTTGTAATTTAATTAATAAACCCACAAAATCAGTTTATTTGTCAGAAATTTTCGATTCGATTACATAATCTAACCATTCAATAGGACACCACCTGCTGCGGTGAAACAGAGTCGGACTTGTGAATATAGTTGTACATACGATTAATGCCCGTTTCGTGGAAACAAAATAATAGGATTGTATTTTTCAGTTGTATAAAGATATGACAGATTATAGATTGCAAATATTTATACCTGACAGATCCCCGACAGGTAATAGGGGTATGAAAGAAAAGGGCGTATCCATCTAATTGTAGACTAACAAGTTTTAACTACAAATGACCAGTTTTAATAAATCGAAACTAACGAAGAGATTCGACATATTGATGGCTATTACTGAACTTGCAAAACTGGAGCTCGAACACTTGGATGTTGTGCACATGTAGCTAGCGTGATTTGGTATTTAGGATATGCTAGACACCAACCTAATATTAGATATCCATCAACCAGATTACTAAATACTGTACTTGACGCTGATTATCGAACTATACCTAATCATGAAGAAATATGTCACGCAAGGAAAAAATATATATAACACAAAAGCCGACTTCGGCTAGCAAAACAATATAAAAATTAACAAAACCCGGCTTCGGCCATCCAAAAAAAGTTTAATAAAACAAAAAGGCGACTTTGGCTACCAAAAAAATATAAAAACCAAAAACCGGCTTAGGCCAATAGAAATTTTTTTTTCAGCTACACTTCGCGGATAGAAGGTAATGAGGTCCTCAGGCGATGCCTGTGGGGGGAAGGTGGAGCGCGTAAAAGGGGATACTCTAAGAATTATACATTATCTTTTAGTATCACCCTTTACGTCGGGTTCATTACCTACACACATTTCACAAGCATTTTTGTATTAACAGTTAATAGACATTTAAATTCTAGCATATAAAAAATATTTTCCGCATCCCTATAATATTTTTTTTAAGAGTTACCGATGCCAACAACTACACTACAAAATAATACAAAGAAAAAACAGCATATAAAAATTAACTCACAAAATTAGGTCGGTTCAACCCTGTCTGGTTTTATTTATTCATTTCTTATCTCCATTCCTGGGTGAATCAGGTGGAATCCGTAATACAGTTTGTTTACGTATTTTCTCTCTGTCTTACTCATACAATCTCCGTAAGCGATTTTAAAAATAATATCATTAATTTTGAGTTAATTATAAAAGTCACAACATTGGCGCAATGTTTTATTTTCCATAAGATGGGAGCATAGTCCTTTGGTTCAGGACATTGATTTGGTAATGGAGCGTCGCTCCATCTTGCTAAAAGAATATTGTATGAACTTGTGGGTTTGCTGGATCAGGATACTAGTTAGTCAAGGTTGGCACATTATTTTGGAGCAGTTCTGAATATTTATCTCCATTCAAGTTGCCATCAATGAATGAACCTACGATATTATTTCCAACAATTCCTTCCCAAACATTAACTTTTTCAGGATATTGCGTATGTTCTTCTCTCATCCAGTGAGCTAGGATTCTTATTAGACCAATATCGGCAATTTTGACCGTGAAGTGTAAATGTGCTCTCATCAGAAAACAAAACATCTTCTTTTTGGATCGATCACGTTGTTATCTAAAATTGCCATCATTTGTGCACAAAAATACGTTCTCTTATCGGAATCGTCTTCCATGAGCTCCTGAGTTGGCATCATTTTATAGGGATGCATTTTACCTTTCTTTAATATTTGAAAAAATGATGTGTGGCTAAAGTGGGGCTGCTGCTTTTCGACCAGAATTATACACTGTGTTATTTATAAGATGCGTTTGTTTGTTTTTAGTTCTTTTTTTACAATTTTTGAAACAAATAACTTTGCTTTACTTCAAATTAAATGTTTTTTAGACAGTGCATGTGGGCGTTCATCACTTTACTGCATTGGCAGCTTTTTTTATGTCTTTTTGGATATATTCAATCTGTATAAAACCAAATATTTCAGTATTGTGTTGTAATATTCCGTATAACTAGAAATAAAAAATGTTTTGTGGGTAATTATAACTGGCAAAGGAGTGGTGCCAAATAAATATTTGACTTTTACAACTTATATATAGAAAGCAATCTTTCATTATAGGTTAGTTAGTTCAACGTCTACAAATAATTAAGTATTTTGAAAACGAAACATTTAGCATTGTGTGTGCCCAATTGATCACAATCTTAAATGCCAGATACAAATGTCCACTTGCGATTAAACTAATTGAATTAAATTTTGGAAGATAAATGTACCTACTTTGCCATATATCAACAGATCTATTTAATTATTGCTACCTAATTTAAGGTTAAA
>CAJUYG010005217.1:0-14426 GCA_910591675.1 Galerucella calmariensis | reverse complement strand
TAAAGCGACTATACAGAGTTCGGCAAAAGGAAAAAGGAAAAATATCGGAAAGAATATAAGTTTTGTTGAAAATTTTCTTACACCACAAATTTCACTCCAACTTAAGCTATCATTTGAAAATATTTTGAAATATACAGGGTGTTCCAATAAAGTGTATCTTATCAAAGTTATATTTCTTCTTACGAAACACCCTATATTTAATTGCATGTTATGATTGCCCCTGAAAAATATAATACTCCTTTATAATGGCTCCCTATATACCTAAATACAGAGGGTTACGAGTTGTGCTGACTTTTTTTAAAATGTGAACATTTCGAAAGGAACTAATAACTCATTGATTAAACAAATTCTAGCAAATTTTCTCTAACATCTGAATAGTTGGACATTCGTTGAATGTATTCCATGATTGAATACTAAATATCTCTTTACAGGGTGTTCAGAATTTTCAGTTTCATTATTAGATCATTCAATATGCAGTATCAGGTTTATTTTGAATGGTACACCCTGTA
The DNA here is from genome assembly GCA_910591675.1 of Galerucella calmariensis. Taxonomy (NCBI): domain Eukaryota; kingdom Metazoa; phylum Arthropoda; class Insecta; order Coleoptera; family Chrysomelidae; genus Galerucella; species Galerucella calmariensis. Next base: position 13,917 of record CAJUYG010005217.1, on the reverse strand, counting down.
TTTTAATAATTCATCATATTTAAAAAAATATCCTCTTTCGAATGGTGTAAGCTTGTCCTATATCTAGGTATTATACTTTTCGTGCAATTTACAATTTTCTTTTTTTATGCTAATTCAAACTAATGATAGTGGTTGTAAGAAACTAAATAGATCATTAAAATACAACATGAATAAAAACGGAACTAACTACAAACAACTATAAGTAATGAACTTTTTGTTTTTTGTTATTCCATGAAATGTCTAAGTGGATAGTGATTTTTCTGTGAGAGTGGCTTAACCTTTTTGACCACTCGGTATGGGATAGCGAAACCCTATATTTTCTGAGGGCTTGAAACCTGATCTATTTAGTTTCTCACAACAACTATGTCAAGATCATTAGTTTGAAATTTAGAGAGAATTGCAGATGTTTTAAAATCGATTTAGCATACAATTTAGGAAAATTGTAAATTGCACGAAAAATTAAATACCTAGGTATAGAACACCCTTATACCATTCGGAAGTCGAGATTTTCTTGGATATGTTGAATTATTAAAATATAGGGTGTTCCACTTAAACTGAGTCTGACACTGCACATTAAGTGATCTAATAATAAAACTGAAAAGTCTGAACGCCCTGTAAAAAGATATTTAGTACTCAATCGTGGAATACATTCAAAAAATGTCCAACTATTTAGATGTAAGAGGAAATTTGCTAGAATTTGTTATATAAATGTGTTATTAATTTTTTTCGAAATGTTCACATTTTTAAAAAAGCATAACTCGGAACCCTCTGTATCTAGGTATAGGGAACCATTATAAAGGAGTATCATATTTTTTAGTGGCAATCAGAAAATGCAATAAAATACAGGGTGTTCCACAAGAAAAAATAGAACTTTCATACGCCACACTTTATTGGAACACCCTGTATATTCCAAAATATTCTCAAATTATAGCTTGAGTTGAAGTTAAATCTGTGGTATAGAAAAATTTTCCAAAAAATTTGTATTTTCTCAAATATTTGTCCGGTCCCCGACTATTGCCGAACACTGTATAAAGTTTCTGATGTACTTGGCTTTCAAAGTTAATGGTTCCTACCCACAACGAGAAATTCAATATAATTTTACACTTCACAGCTTTAAGTTTGGAAGTCTTGAGTTCCGAAGATATATTGTTTCTCGGTCATGTCTGTTAAAGCTTTTACATTGTCTTATTGACTGTCCAAGTTTGTTGGGGCTGCTAAATTTCAACGTGCCTCAATCTATTGGTAGGCAGAGCCCAATGTTTTAGAATCATGGAGTGGGAGCTAATTCCCTTTTGAAATCACCTGTATTTGAATGTGCAATAGCTGTAATAAAGTTTGCAATGGGTGTGATTTGTTCTTTCCACAGTATCAATCACATTCAACATTCAACATATTATATACAGCGTGGAATCTACTTATGGAATAAAATTGTTTATGTCATTATTTTAGAAAATTGAAAAAAATGTAAACATGAATGTAAATGTACAGGGTGATTCTCGCAAGTATGCCATAGTCGGTGTGGTTTTTTTTTAATGAAACACCCTGTATATTTGCATGTTTTTGAAATCCTGTTAATGAACCGATTCCAAGAAACTAAATAATGTATGGTCAATTATGAATTATACAGGGTGAAATTTTTATTTTTACAGTTATTAAACACATACATAAAATACCCGATGTATTTGACTTTAATACATTAAAATAAATGCTCAAAATGTTCTCCACCTAGTTGTTGGCAATAGCACAGTCTCCTATAGAGCTCCTCCTTAACTTTGTTTGAAGTTTGAGGTGAAATATTCCGTATTTCTGTAGTTATCCTGTCTTTGAGGTCTACAATGCTAGTTGGTTGTGTTGCATATACTTTGTTCTTGAGATAACCCCACAGAAAAAAATCTAACGGCGTAAGGTATGGGGTCCTAGCTGGCCACTCAATAGCACCTCTTCGTCCAATCCATTCATTGGGGAAGATTTCATCTAAATAAGCTCTTACCATTAAAGCATAATGGGGTGTTGCCCCGTCTTGCTGGAACCGAACATTTTCATTCGGTAAGCTAGGATCTATTGCGTTGGGATATAAGTTTGCCAACGCAGAAATAACTTCATTTCCAAGCATATTTGAATATTTTTCAGCTGTCAAATTTCCATCTATAAATATAGGACCAATAATATGGTCGCCTATGATACCGGCCCAAACGTTTACCTTTTGAGGGTACTGAGTACAGTTGGTTCGGTGAATCTTTTCCCATGCGTCATCATTCATATACAAACGCAATACATCAATACATTAAATTACACGTAGGTCGTAGATTGATGTTTCAATTAGGATGTGGCTAAAATGACGGTGTACGTTATTTATTATTGAAGCTAGATATTTGTGAATATTTCACAGCCATTTAGCGATATGCTACCTAAACCTTTAGTTTGAAGAAACTGTTAGTATTCCAGAGTTTTATAGGTTTATTCCGCAAATTTACTTGCATAAGAGTTGAAATTAATAACAATTTCCTCAGTAGAAACTTTGCAAATCAGAACTGCCTTTTTAGTGTTTGGCTAGCAACCATTACTATTGGGCTGTCCCACCCATACGGTTCAACAATGAAAAATAGAAATCTTTTGGGTTGTGAAAATGAATAATAAATATTTTAAATATGTTTATTTAAGACTCATAAATATATACAATAAATTTCATTTAATTTTCCTCATAGAATCAGAGCTATCACCAGTATTTATATCTATGGTAATTTTGTTGATGACATTGTTGCAGTGTCTCTTTCCACTAATTCATAACAGAGCTATCTAAATACTTATCTTTACCAATATATTTATTGTAATATGACTTGCAATTTGTCCAAATTAATTCAATAGCGTTGAATTCACATTGATATGGCGGTAGTCCCAGCAAAATATGTTTCATACAATTCAGTTTGATGGAATTCTATCCATAACCGTGATGAAATGTCAATTTAAGGTTAGTTTTCATTGCGAAGTAAATAAATAATAAGTAGATAAATAATCTTTACTTACCACAATAATTCGAACACTCGGGTGTAAGTAAGTCGTTATAACAACTGTTTTTTAATTAAATTTGTATGCAAGTGGCAAAAAAATGAGTAAAAATGTGAAATAAAAATGTAAACAAAGTCTTTGGTCTGTCAACGTACAAATTCGCGTTAAACTTATCGCCGACATTCATCATATGGCTATCTCTGTTTGTTATATTATGTTGTAATGGAACAAACGGTTTCATTTCGGGGGTTTAGATTCTGTGAGTAGGAAAGAGACGTACTACAAAAAGTAGTATGTGAATAGTTTCATACATGGGAAAAGATTCACCGAACGAACTGTATGTGTCTCACGCATCCAGTTAGGATTCTCTCCTGACCAATATCTACAGTTCTGTCGGTTTACCTCTCCATTCAATGTGAATGTTGATTCGTCAGAAAAAAGAATGGTACCAAGAGCTATCTCATTTCTGTTCAGCTTATTCATCAATCTTTCGCAGAAATCCATTATACGATCTGGATCGTCTTCTGTTAACTCCTACACAAAAATTAATTTGTAGGGATGAAGTTTTTCTTCATGAAGACATCTTAGAACAGTTGTATGACTAACATTATTTTCACGGGCAATTTGACGTGTACTTGATGTTGGATTCTCTTCGACACTTAACATAATATCCACTTTCACATCATCTTGAACGAAGTGTGGTTTTCTTTTCAATGGTTTGACATGTCCAAGTTCTACGAATTGTGCATGAATTTTAGGCACAGTACTTTGTGAAATATTAGGCAATTCGGGATAACTGTGATTAAATAAGTTTGCCACTTCAATTTGACTTCTGCAGTTCCGTACCCGATCATCATTACAATCTCAATTCGGTGAGTCTCAGTTAAATATTTCATTTTTATGTCGACAAGAAAAGAGTGTTTGACAAAGATTTTACTTTTTCAGTATAAACAGTCAACACATCAACAACTGACAGAATAGAAAACAATCCACTTTATTTACCGATTTAAAACAACCCACATTATTTACCGATTTTGTCTAATTATTGGCGTTTTTATGCAATTTTTAGGTATTTACGATAAAATTAATGGGCGTGGGAGAGTTTGTTCAATATACAAATACTTCTAATAATTAGTTAGTTTAGATTTTTGATAAATCCATATTTTAGCAAATTTAAAAAAGTACCAATATTTCAAGTGTAATAAATTATTAATTTTAAAATTTCACCCTTTATAATTCATATTTGACCATACATTATTTAGTTTCATGTTTCATTAAAAAAACACCGACTATGGCATACTTGCGTGAATCACCCTGTACATTTAAATTAATGTGTACATAACGCACAACTCAAATCAAAAGTTGATGTGTCTCGACATTTTTCATAATTTTCTAAAATAATGACATCAATAATTTTATTCCATATAAATGGTTTCCACACTGTATGTAATATTTCAATTTGCTACGTTATTTGGATTTTAAGTACTTGTTTTTCATATTTTATTGTGTATATTTTTTTCATCTGTCTACTTTCATATTTATTTAATATATAAATATACAGTGCTATTCAAAAGTCCCCTCTCCCCCTCGTATCTTTTGAACGGCTACACATTAATAAATTTTGGAGGGTGAAAATAAAGTGTTGTAAACTTCTCTACGAATGGTAACAGTTGACGTAGTGGTGATAGATGACGTCACAGTGCCACTCTGGTCAATAATTTTAATTGGCAAGTGATATCTCGTTTGAAAGGCATCGAAATTGGCTACATAGCCATATTAATTTTGTTTGGGTTTAAACTAATTTTGACGGATAAATTTAATAAATACCGAAATTATTATTTCACATTTAAATATTGAAGATTTTTCAGTCCGCCTCTGGTTAGTTGTCAAAAAAATTGACGTTTTTAATTTAATGGTATTTGTTGCTTTGCAAAGTTTTTCTAAATAGCTTGAATATTCAATTTTATTATGGTTTAACGTTTAAAGAGACGTTTAAGAGTTCACATAGGCAAAATGGTACGTACTCAAGCCGACAAAGTAGCAGCTATCTTAATAATTGGTGAATCTAGAAAGAATCTCCATGAAGCGGAACGTTTATTTAATGAGAGATACCCAGATCGCCCTATCTCGAGAATTTATTTGAGGGAGCTTCTTCACAAGTTTGAAGCAACAGGTAGTGTTCAAGATACCAAACGATCTGGTCGACCAACATTAAGTGATGATAAAAAAATTGATATAGTTGCTGAAATGGTAGTAAACCCTACTTCCTCTTCAACTGAAGTTGCGTCTATCTGTGATGTAAGTAAAAGTACAGTACAAAGAGTGTTGACTAAAAACAAATTTCATCCATACAAGTTAACCATGGTGCACCACCTTTCGGATGACGACCCCGACAGAAGACTCGAATTCTGTGAATGTATGACAAATAAAATTAGTCAAAACCCACATTACACAAAAACAATTATTTGTTCTAGTGACGAAAGACAAAATGTAAGGTATTGGAGTTACACAAATCCTCACACCTTTCGTGAACAACATACCCAGTTTCCAGAAAAAGTCTATGTTTGGGCAGGTATTTTGGGAAACCACATAGTTGGTCCTGATTTCCTGAATTCAAATTTAAGCGGTGAAGTGTATCTGGAGATGTTACAAAATGCAATTGAGCCGTTAATTCTTGAAATTCTGGAAGATAATCCAGATCAATTCGGCCATCCGGAAATGACATTACAACAAGATGGTGCTCCTGCACATTATTATGGTGCAGAAGACGTTACCTGGATGAAGAATATCGAGGTATATGGATCGACCGGCGAGGTCCTATAGAATTTCCACCTCGGTCACCAGATCTGACACCATTAGATTTTTTTCTATGGGGGTACTTGAAATCCAAGGTTTATACTTCGGCACCAGATATCATTGGCGTTTTGAAAGAAAGAATTATTGAAAATGCAATGCAATTTCAGCTGACACATTCGAACGAGTACGACAAGAGTTTAATAATAGGATGTATTACACTCAGGAAGTAGACGGAGCACATTTCGAACTCTTGCTATACGAATTCATTGTCGATATTTGATCAATTTAATTAAAAAAAATAATGTCAATAATTTTGGTATTTATTCAATTCATCCGTCAAAATTAGTTTAAACCCAAGCGAAATTAATATGGCTATGTAGCCAATGTCAATGCCTTTGAAAAAGATATCACTTGCCATAAGGGCCTATTTAAAATTATTGGCCAGAGTGGCACTGTGACGTTATCTAATTCCATTACGTCACCTGTTACCATTCGTAAAGAAGTTTACAACACTTTATTTTTCCCCTCCAAATTTTATTAATGTAAGTGTAGCCGTTCAAAAGATACGAGGGGGAAGGAGACTTTGGAATAGCACTATATTTATGATCCTTCGATAGGATTCTAGAATATGTTGTATAATAAACGCTATTATTATATTGCAACGATTGTTTCAACTGTCTGGACCACGTGGTGACAACCACCATGAAAATTACCCAATCCTACGGTATAGTGCGCGCTTAAGTGATGAGAGCTCGAGAGGTACAATGGAAGGAAGTCTTAACCAGTCCTCGGGTCATCTTTTTGACGGCCTAAGCCGACGAGCTCTTGTGGTACTACGAAGCCGGGCCCAGCATTTCCCGATCCCTAGCGACTAGCCTGAGGGAACAAGGCGAAACCCTTTTGTATGTAGCCTTCCTACCACATGTAGGGCTCTTTTGTAGGTGACTATTTATGCCAAGCTACTCGTGGGACTTTATGCTCACTACAACAAATGAACCTATGGAGGTTGAGGTAACCTCACCTTTAAAAAATAATTCCGGTCAGTCTGGAGGTAAAACTCTTCCAGCTGATCCCAATATACAAAGGGAACACTTCAAGTGAACCTGCAGCATAATGAAGCAGCAGCTGCTGCACTAGTGCACAACAGTGCACCCAAATACTCTTGAAACTGAAAATTCAGATAGCAGGAAACTGGACCTAAAATAATTATAGCCTCAGTATGTCTGCGATTTGACTCACTTACCCCACCACCGTCTTATGAACTGGAGCGTCTAGTGAACTACTACAGGGCTAAAAACCGGCAGATTCTGAAAAGGATGAATGCCGATTCGCACCCCAGTGACATTAACTCTCAAGAGGTAAGTACCTATTAGATTCTATTATTCCCAATTATTTATTGATAGTTTTTGTGACAAAAGCTCCTAAGCCTTATCGTCTACTGATATATATTCACTGGCATGTGTTTGAGAAACCGTCACTTTCGGATCATCGGAACATCTATATGGTAATCACCGAAATGGAGTAGCCTACCGTAATTCACAAACTGGGAGAAATGCATGAACACCTTCTAGGTAATGTCAAAAATGGAATGAGAAACAAAAATAATATGGAGCTTCCTCCAAATAACTCCGTGAGGCCTCGAACTCTCTTATCACAAGAATTTGTCTGAGGTAATCTGTTCCTCTAGGGTTGAAAATACCTGGTGGATCCTACCGAATTGTAATCAAGAACTAGCAAGCTGTGAAGCAGGGCGAAAAGGATAGGAGAGTAGTGAAATAATTATCTCACTTTGAGTGCTCACAACAAATAGAAAGGGGAAAAAGGGAGTGCAAGAAGAAATTCTGTGGTGAGGTGTGAGCAGAAAATCCTTCCTGAGTATTTTATCAATCTTATACGCAATATTTTAAAACCCAATGGACCATACACAGAAACTGGTAGCGAGACCATGTATATTCTACCGCAGGCACATCTAGCAGATTCCGTAGAGATATTACTTGTTAGTAACTCAGTTGAGCCATATAAAGCTCTTGCACCAGATAGTATAATTTGAATCAGAAGCAAATACATCTATGTAACGTCTTCAGAGCATAACTGGTATTATAACTAAATCCATTCTAATTACTTGTGAAAGATCCCGAGTCGTCTTTTTCTCCAAACCAGGTAGGGATTATTCACAAGCATAGTCATTCAAGCCAATAACTCAGTTTTATTCCATGGAAAATGGAAAAACATATTGATGGGCATGCTAGGTAAATCTTTCTCATTGAAAAGAATCTACATTATAACCAACATGACTATCAATCTGGAAAATTTTGTGTCGAAAATTGAGGAAAATTGCCCGAGAAAATCAAAAATAGCTCTCGAAGCATTTCTTAATATGGATGGAGCGTTCGACCACATCTTAGATTCTATGATAGCTGCTGTTGCAAGGCGTCGAGCAGACGGCATCACATGTCGGTGAATGAAAAATATGCTTTTCAACGGGACAGCAACTACAACCTCATTTGGAGATTCCATGGAAGTACCGATATTGAAGGGATGTCTATAGGGTGACATCAAGATCTGGAAACGGTGGAGATGTGGTGTGGGAGGAAAGAATAAGGGTGAGCCCTTCACTGGAGAGACCAAAACTAGCAAGCCTCTCCGACGTTTCTAGACCAGGAGATCAAGTATCTTGGAATAACTCTGGATTGAAAATTAACCCGTGATTCACACCTACATGACAAAACCTACAAAGGAGAGATGACCCTAATGGCTACAAATCGGGCGGAAGGACACAGCTTATTTATCGAAGCGGTTTTTGCGATTGCAGCACGGTATCCCAAAAAATTAATCGAATATCACGGGACTTTCAAAGTTTTTAATGGATCATACAACATAGCTGAAGAGGTGCTTACAGCTACTAAGGCGGACTTAAGATCAAGCGTTGTCATATTATCCGAAGAATATAATTCTTCATCTGACATTTCATTCAATGAACCGTAAACAGTTTCATTCTTCAATATAATATAACGCCGGAGTTAGACCCAGTTCTTGAAAATCAGGGAGTCTAACATTAGGAATGGATAAATGGTATTCTTGAAGCTCAATAGAGGAATAACTCACTTATGCTTCTACTGGGTGAATTGAAGGGATCAGCCAGGTAATACGGAATAATTTGACAGTTTGTGAGTTAATTTGACGATGTGGACCATTATACCTTAATTTCTCATACCCTTTGCTGCTCAATTCATATATACTCAGTAGTAATACCCCTAGGGTCTTGATAATACCGAGATGATTCTGTCATAGAGAATGCTAGAGCGTGTTGCATGATATTATCCTTGAGCAGCACGCTTGAAGGATTCTCTATGACCAAATTTTGAGTATTTTTCAAGGCACCGAGGAGTATTCGATAACATAATTTTTTACATTGTAGATATCTAAAAATTGATTGTCAATCTAACGTTTAATAACTTCCAATACAAGATTAGTTTTAATCAAACAAATATTATTCCATTTTATTTAAAACCACAGTTGTGGAAAGTACAATTTGTCAATTAATTGAATCGTTAGATGCAATACCAAATCTTCGCGACATTTTTTAATCATCTGTCAGTTTGACGATTGATTAATTTTTGATTAAAAAGATACCAAACTGAAAACACCACATGTAGGATATTATCAAAGGTAATAGAGACTTTCAGCTTTTCTTGAATTTCTCACGTATCTAAATCCGTAACGAAGTGCGCATGTGTAGACTTGTTACGTCTCAGTCGATACGATGCGTTGAACGTATCGTTACGTACCCTACTCCGTATACTTATACGTATCCGTATCCCGACCAAAGTCAGTATTCCGTGCTATTAGTGCTTTATTACATCATCTTCCTCGTCTGGCAGCAATGGATGATGCAATATCGCCCCGATTTTACGTTTTACAAAAATATAAAAAGGTAAAATAAAAAAACTTTGAGGTCATACAATTGAATACAGAACGGGACGATACGTTTTCTGCTAAAAAGGTTTTCTTGACAATTTCTTTACGTCAACGTAACTCCAATACGGATATGGATACGTGTAAAAACTTATGACAAGCTAAAAGTGTCTATTACCACGAGCGCTTCCAATTTTATCGATATTTTTTTCTTTTCCACGAAAACTTGTTTATTTGGCAAAAATATGGAAACAAACCGATTGATAAAATCACGAGTCCGTTAGGACGAGGGTTTGTTTGAATGTTTTTGCCTCAAATAAACAAGTTTCAGTGATGAAAATAAAAAATTATGTGATAAAATTTAAAGAACGAGTTGTATTTTGGAAGATTAATTTTTTTCATCAATTTTGGAGTGGAATTTTGTATTAAATATTCGATATTCTCTTGGGTGATGGCACTGAATCGGATTGTGTTCATTTTTCAATAAACTTCGAAGCACTTTTAGTTGTCAATAATGACAAATTTTGTAATTTTAGTAAAATTTTGACGTTTCAATGTAAACAAGGTATTATCGACGAGGAAGCAGAATTATCAGTATAATCCCGAAAGATTGGCTAGAATAATGTATTGCTATTGGTTAAAACTACCAAAATGTCAGATTTTGACAAATGAAAAAAATAATCGCTGTAGTCCAGAGCATGTCCACAGGTGATTGGATGAAATTTGATACATGACTGAAAATTGAGTGATTTAATTGGTTACCATATTTAGTAAGAAATTATCAGTGAATTACCGTATGATTGGCTAGAATAATGTATTGCTATTGGTCAAAACCACCAAAATGTCAGAATTTGACAAGTGAAAAAAATTTTCAATGAAATAACAATCTTCAAAGATGTTTGTTGTGTGAAGAGATAATAATAAACTATTATTACCACTTCAACACTGGTTTGTAATTTTTTATTTTCAAGTGATCTGAAATTTCGAATCGGAAAACTGATTAAAATTCACATGACAGATTCGAATACGCGCAATGTGTTTTATGATTGGCCAGAAATTTGGCATCGCTGTCGCTTTGTTCCCTATTGGGAGCTTCCTCCTTGATGTTCCAGAGTACGTTAATATAATTTTAGAAAACAGCAGTAGAGCAGAATAGAAGAATGATCCCTGGGGAACGTTTTATTCTATTGCCGTCAAGAACATATCTTATACCACTTTGATTGCCTGGCGAATGTGAGCTTCCTTGTGGCATTCTCGAGGCTACTTAGCTATATCAAGAAAGCTGGACTCGGGAAGCTTATTTTCATTGAGTAGAACATAATTTATCTGAAGAGGTCGCAGTAGAATAGGCTTATTAAACCCAGTATCAAATATAATATAATCTAAGTATGGGGTATATACCTATAAATAAATAATATACAATGCGAAATAAATTCAAATTCAGCGTTATTATGTACTATGTGAAAAAACAGGTCGATTTTTATTCCTAATTTCAAATACGAATGGGTGTCGTGCTGAACCTTGTTGGGAAGGGCTTTCAGTCCTCTGCTCAGTAATATGAAATTTTTTCAGATTTGGTGCAATTATAACTGAGAAAATTAAGTTGTAAAATTTTGATAATGTCGTTTAATATTATTTAGAATGTAATTTGTCTGGTCTGGTCTATTGAAATATATTTAAGATCTTAAATAGCCCCATAAGAAGTAATCGAGAGGAGACAAATCGGGGGATCTAACCGGCCATTCGATCGTTCCACGTCTTCCAGTCCACCTATTGGGAAAAATCTCGTTTGAATAATCTCTAAATGTACGTGCAAAATGCGGAGGGATGGATGATTAACATAAGGGAAATGTCTTTATAATGTAGGCACCAAAAAAATAATAAAAAAATCTAGATAAACCTCACCATTATCTGTGCCCTCAAAAAAAGAGTGCCAATAATTTTATTGTTGAGGATACCAGCCCAAAGTTTACTTTCTTGGGATATTGAGTGTTGTTCATAAACTGCAAATCTACGTTCATTCTGGTCATTATCAATTCACAGAATTCTTGCCTTCCATCAGGATCATCTTCATTCAACTCCTGAACAAACTGAACTTTGTAAAGGTGGTATTTTTGTTTATGCATAACTCTCAAAATAGATAATTTACTCACATCATTGTCGGCTGCAAGTTCTCGAGTTGTCTTATGCGGATTCTCCTCAATCTCTAGAAGTACATCCAACTCTTTTCCATCAGTGAATCGGACATTTCTACCTGATTTTTCAATATTTTTTACTTGTCCAGTTTCACGAAACTTTTTTTCAATTTTGCTAACTGGAGACTGCGAAACTTGTTGACCGGGATATTATTTTTTATTATTGAAAATTTCACAAACCTTCTTTTGAGTTCTTGTTTTATTACCACAACCAATCATAATTGAAATGTCTATTTTTTCAGTCTTTGACAAAGGAGGCCATAATCAAATTTAATACTTAGTAAATTTAAATACCTGAATGACAGCAGCCTACTAGATTCATATCAATGGTTGGCGATGTGTGAGGACGGGAAGTAGAGGTATGTAAAATGACACTTCCCAACCTTCAATGACGTTAGTAATGACAGCATTGCATATATGGTTGTGAATAATAGTATACTACACACCGAGGTGGGAAGAGTTTCATTAATGTCGAGAGGTTAGCTATTATCTCGAGACAGGCATGAAACATCGTACCGAGGTTTGTATACTATTTTATTTACAACCATCAAAATTGATCAATCTTTGTTTCGTTTTGAACACACCTAAAATATTTCATTTTTACATTTGACAACTGTCACCAATATAAATACCTAAATGTCAGATAAAGTCGGATGGATATTAAGGTTCGCTATCTAGAAAATCTACAGAATAAAAAGGTAGGACGTGTCGCGGGACACACGGTAGGAACTTTAGTTCCTTTTAAGCAAAAGTTATGTAATACATCTGACGTTATAGATAAACAATTTACGTATTCTTTGGTGGTTGAGTAGTAAGCACACCAGACTCTCACGCGGTAGACCCGGGTTCGATTCCCCGCAAGGAATTTTTTTTATTGTTAATTTTATTTTTAAATAATCATTCTGCTTGATATTAATAACGACAACAGGTTTGAAATATTTAGCAGAATATTCATTATTATAGATAATGGTACGGTACCCTTCATGAGGGAGTCCGACTGGCAACATCTACTTATAACAGCATCGTATATTTAAAAAAGGAAACCGTAGCATTATACAAATTGGACATTCAAGAACTGTACGTTTACCACAAAATTAGTGGAAACATAAAATTGAATTGTTAAATTTTTAATTTGAAGTTATATTACAGTTTATAGAAATTTTTTTGTGGGTCGTAGAAAAAATATGCTGCTCGACTCGTGTGGATTGTCCATATCGCACTTGAACGATTGAGCACTCCGCCTACGGCGTCGTGCTCCATCTCCGTTCTCGTGCGATATGACCATCATATCCACACTAGTTGCACAAACTACAATTTCTTTAAAAATATGCCCTTTTACATTTAAAAACTACCTGCCAAATGTCAAATCAATGTATCCATCCATTTTAAAGTTATCGAATTAAAACATTCAAGTTTTCAAAATTTCAACACCCTGTATTTCGAAAAGTAAATGTGTTAGACCCCTTAATCGCGCAAAAAAAATAATAGTAGGTAAAAAAATAATAGTAAAAATTTATCCGAACAAATTCAAGTAGATCACTAGCACTGCGAATACCAGTTTTGCATAGAATTTTAATATAGCATCGGTGGTTCAGTGGTTAGAATGCTCGCATTGCACGCGGGCGGCCCGGATTCGAATCCCGGCAGGAGCATATTTATTATTATGAATCGCTGCTTCGTAAACGAGAGAGAGACTAAGGAGGCACAAGTGTGAGGCACATAACGAAGCAACGTAACATAACGTAGCGTAACGTAACGCGTAACGATCAGATCTTTTGCGTCGCGACCCCTGGTCGCTCAAACATAACCTGGCGTAAAGAACTAAAGTTCCAAAAATTTCTATAAACTGTAATATAACTTCAATTTGTATAATGCTACGGTTTCACTTTTCAAATATACGATGCTGTTATAAGTAGTTGTTGCCAGTCGGACTCCCTCATGAAGGGTACCGTACCATCATCTATAATAATGAATATTCTGCTAAATATTTTAAACGTCTACCTGT
>CAJUYG010005216.1:0-14426 GCA_910591675.1 Galerucella calmariensis | reverse complement strand
TAAAGCGACTATACAGAGTTCGGCAAAAGGAAAAAGGAAAAATATCGGAAAGAATATAAGTTTTGTTGAAAATTTTCTTACACCACAAATTTCACTCCAACTTAAGCTATCATTTGAAAATATTTTGAAATATACAGGGTGTTCCAATAAAGTGTATCTTATCAAAGTTATATTTCTTCTTACGAAACACCCTATATTTAATTGCATGTTATGATTGCCCCTGAAAAATATAATACTCCTTTATAATGGCTCCCTATATACCTAAATACAGAGGGTTACGAGTTGTGCTGACTTTTTTTAAAATGTGAACATTTCGAAAGGAACTAATAACTCATTGATTAAACAAATTCTAGCAAATTTTCTCTAACATCTGAATAGTTGGACATTCGTTGAATGTATTCCATGATTGAATACTAAATATCTCTTTACAGGGTGTTCAGAATTTTCAGTTTCATTATTAGATCATTCAATATGCAGTATCAGGTTTATTTTGAATGGTACACCCTGTATTTTAATAATTCATCATATTTAAAAAAATATCCTCTTTCGAATGGTGTAAGCTTGTCCTATATCTAGGTATTATACTTTTCGTGCAATTTACAATTTTCTTTTTTTATGCTAATTCAAACTAATGATAGTGGTTGTAAGAAACTAAATAGATCATTAAAATACAACATGAATAAAAACGGAACTAACTACAAACAACTATAAGTAATGAACTTTTTGTTTTTTGTTATTCCATGAAATGTCTAAGTGGATAGTGATTTTTCTGTGAGAGTGGCTTAACCTTTTTGACCACTCGGTATGGGATAGCGAAACCCTATATTTTCTGAGGGCTTGAAACCTGATCTATTTAGTTTCTCACAACAACTATGTCAAGATCATTAGTTTGAAATTTAGAGAGAATTGCAGATGTTTTAAAATCGATTTAGCATACAATTTAGGAAAATTGTAAATTGCACGAAAAATTAAATACCTAGGTATAGAACACCCTTATACCATTCGGAAGTCGAGATTTTCTTGGATATGTTGAATTATTAAAATATAGGGTGTTCCACTTAAACTGAGTCTGACACTGCACATTAAGTGATCTAATAATAAAACTGAAAAGTCTGAACGCCCTGTAAAAAGATATTTAGTACTCAATCGTGGAATACATTCAAAAAATGTCCAACTATTTAGATGTAAGAGGAAATTTGCTAGAATTTGTTATATAAATGTGTTATTAATTTTTTTCGAAATGTTCACATTTTTAAAAAAGCATAACTCGGAACCCTCTGTATCTAGGTATAGGGAACCATTATAAAGGAGTATCATATTTTTTAGTGGCAATCAGAAAATGCAATAAAATACAGGGTGTTCCACAAGAAAAAATAGAACTTTCATACGCCACACTTTATTGGAACACCCTGTATATTCCAAAATATTCTCAAATTATAGCTTGAGTTGAAGTTAAATCTGTGGTATAGAAAAATTTTCCAAAAAATTTGTATTTTCTCAAATATTTGTCCGGTCCCCGACTATTGCCGAACACTGTATAAAGTTTCTGATGTACTTGGCTTTCAAAGTTAATGGTTCCTACCCACAACGAGAAATTCAATATAATTTTACACTTCACAGCTTTAAGTTTGGAAGTCTTGAGTTCCGAAGATATATTGTTTCTCGGTCATGTCTGTTAAAGCTTTTACATTGTCTTATTGACTGTCCAAGTTTGTTGGGGCTGCTAAATTTCAACGTGCCTCAATCTATTGGTAGGCAGAGCCCAATGTTTTAGAATCATGGAGTGGGAGCTAATTCCCTTTTGAAATCACCTGTATTTGAATGTGCAATAGCTGTAATAAAGTTTGCAATGGGTGTGATTTGTTCTTTCCACAGTATCAATCACATTCAACATTCAACATATTATATACAGCGTGGAATCTACTTATGGAATAAAATTGTTTATGTCATTATTTTAGAAAATTGAAAAAAATGTAAACATGAATGTAAATGTACAGGGTGATTCTCGCAAGTATGCCATAGTCGGTGTGGTTTTTTTTTAATGAAACACCCTGTATATTTGCATGTTTTTGAAATCCTGTTAATGAACCGATTCCAAGAAACTAAATAATGTATGGTCAATTATGAATTATACAGGGTGAAATTTTTATTTTTACAGTTATTAAACACATACATAAAATACCCGATGTATTTGACTTTAATACATTAAAATAAATGCTCAAAATGTTCTCCACCTAGTTGTTGGCAATAGCACAGTCTCCTATAGAGCTCCTCCTTAACTTTGTTTGAAGTTTGAGGTGAAATATTCCGTATTTCTG
This sequence comes from Galerucella calmariensis, assembly GCA_910591675.1. Lineage (NCBI taxonomy): Eukaryota > Metazoa > Arthropoda > Insecta > Coleoptera > Chrysomelidae > Galerucella > Galerucella calmariensis. Next base: position 12,108 of record CAJUYG010005216.1, on the reverse strand, counting down.
TAGTTATCCTGTCTTTGAGGTCTACAATGCTAGTTGGTTGTGTTGCATATACTTTGTTCTTGAGATAACCCCACAGAAAAAAATCTAACGGCGTAAGGTATGGGGTCCTAGCTGGCCACTCAATAGCACCTCTTCGTCCAATCCATTCATTGGGGAAGATTTCATCTAAATAAGCTCTTACCATTAAAGCATAATGGGGTGTTGCCCCGTCTTGCTGGAACCGAACATTTTCATTCGGTAAGCTAGGATCTATTGCGTTGGGATATAAGTTTGCCAACGCAGAAATAACTTCATTTCCAAGCATATTTGAATATTTTTCAGCTGTCAAATTTCCATCTATAAATATAGGACCAATAATATGGTCGCCTATGATACCGGCCCAAACGTTTACCTTTTGAGGGTACTGAGTACAGTTGGTTCGGTGAATCTTTTCCCATGCGTCATCATTCATATACAAACGCAATACATCAATACATTAAATTACACGTAGGTCGTAGATTGATGTTTCAATTAGGATGTGGCTAAAATGACGGTGTACGTTATTTATTATTGAAGCTAGATATTTGTGAATATTTCACAGCCATTTAGCGATATGCTACCTAAACCTTTAGTTTGAAGAAACTGTTAGTATTCCAGAGTTTTATAGGTTTATTCCGCAAATTTACTTGCATAAGAGTTGAAATTAATAACAATTTCCTCAGTAGAAACTTTGCAAATCAGAACTGCCTTTTTAGTGTTTGGCTAGCAACCATTACTATTGGGCTGTCCCACCCATACGGTTCAACAATGAAAAATAGAAATCTTTTGGGTTGTGAAAATGAATAATAAATATTTTAAATATGTTTATTTAAGACTCATAAATATATACAATAAATTTCATTTAATTTTCCTCATAGAATCAGAGCTATCACCAGTATTTATATCTATGGTAATTTTGTTGATGACATTGTTGCAGTGTCTCTTTCCACTAATTCATAACAGAGCTATCTAAATACTTATCTTTACCAATATATTTATTGTAATATGACTTGCAATTTGTCCAAATTAATTCAATAGCGTTGAATTCACATTGATATGGCGGTAGTCCCAGCAAAATATGTTTCATACAATTCAGTTTGATGGAATTCTATCCATAACCGTGATGAAATGTCAATTTAAGGTTAGTTTTCATTGCGAAGTAAATAAATAATAAGTAGATAAATAATCTTTACTTACCACAATAATTCGAACACTCGGGTGTAAGTAAGTCGTTATAACAACTGTTTTTTAATTAAATTTGTATGCAAGTGGCAAAAAAATGAGTAAAAATGTGAAATAAAAATGTAAACAAAGTCTTTGGTCTGTCAACGTACAAATTCGCGTTAAACTTATCGCCGACATTCATCATATGGCTATCTCTGTTTGTTATATTATGTTGTAATGGAACAAACGGTTTCATTTCGGGGGTTTAGATTCTGTGAGTAGGAAAGAGACGTACTACAAAAAGTAGTATGTGAATAGTTTCATACATGGGAAAAGATTCACCGAACGAACTGTATGTGTCTCACGCATCCAGTTAGGATTCTCTCCTGACCAATATCTACAGTTCTGTCGGTTTACCTCTCCATTCAATGTGAATGTTGATTCGTCAGAAAAAAGAATGGTACCAAGAGCTATCTCATTTCTGTTCAGCTTATTCATCAATCTTTCGCAGAAATCCATTATACGATCTGGATCGTCTTCTGTTAACTCCTACACAAAAATTAATTTGTAGGGATGAAGTTTTTCTTCATGAAGACATCTTAGAACAGTTGTATGACTAACATTATTTTCACGGGCAATTTGACGTGTACTTGATGTTGGATTCTCTTCGACACTTAACATAATATCCACTTTCACATCATCTTGAACGAAGTGTGGTTTTCTTTTCAATGGTTTGACATGTCCAAGTTCTACGAATTGTGCATGAATTTTAGGCACAGTACTTTGTGAAATATTAGGCAATTCGGGATAACTGTGATTAAATAAGTTTGCCACTTCAATTTGACTTCTGCAGTTCCGTACCCGATCATCATTACAATCTCAATTCGGTGAGTCTCAGTTAAATATTTCATTTTTATGTCGACAAGAAAAGAGTGTTTGACAAAGATTTTACTTTTTCAGTATAAACAGTCAACACATCAACAACTGACAGAATAGAAAACAATCCACTTTATTTACCGATTTAAAACAACCCACATTATTTACCGATTTTGTCTAATTATTGGCGTTTTTATGCAATTTTTAGGTATTTACGATAAAATTAATGGGCGTGGGAGAGTTTGTTCAATATACAAATACTTCTAATAATTAGTTAGTTTAGATTTTTGATAAATCCATATTTTAGCAAATTTAAAAAAGTACCAATATTTCAAGTGTAATAAATTATTAATTTTAAAATTTCACCCTTTATAATTCATATTTGACCATACATTATTTAGTTTCATGTTTCATTAAAAAAACACCGACTATGGCATACTTGCGTGAATCACCCTGTACATTTAAATTAATGTGTACATAACGCACAACTCAAATCAAAAGTTGATGTGTCTCGACATTTTTCATAATTTTCTAAAATAATGACATCAATAATTTTATTCCATATAAATGGTTTCCACACTGTATGTAATATTTCAATTTGCTACGTTATTTGGATTTTAAGTACTTGTTTTTCATATTTTATTGTGTATATTTTTTTCATCTGTCTACTTTCATATTTATTTAATATATAAATATACAGTGCTATTCAAAAGTCCCCTCTCCCCCTCGTATCTTTTGAACGGCTACACATTAATAAATTTTGGAGGGTGAAAATAAAGTGTTGTAAACTTCTCTACGAATGGTAACAGTTGACGTAGTGGTGATAGATGACGTCACAGTGCCACTCTGGTCAATAATTTTAATTGGCAAGTGATATCTCGTTTGAAAGGCATCGAAATTGGCTACATAGCCATATTAATTTTGTTTGGGTTTAAACTAATTTTGACGGATAAATTTAATAAATACCGAAATTATTATTTCACATTTAAATATTGAAGATTTTTCAGTCCGCCTCTGGTTAGTTGTCAAAAAAATTGACGTTTTTAATTTAATGGTATTTGTTGCTTTGCAAAGTTTTTCTAAATAGCTTGAATATTCAATTTTATTATGGTTTAACGTTTAAAGAGACGTTTAAGAGTTCACATAGGCAAAATGGTACGTACTCAAGCCGACAAAGTAGCAGCTATCTTAATAATTGGTGAATCTAGAAAGAATCTCCATGAAGCGGAACGTTTATTTAATGAGAGATACCCAGATCGCCCTATCTCGAGAATTTATTTGAGGGAGCTTCTTCACAAGTTTGAAGCAACAGGTAGTGTTCAAGATACCAAACGATCTGGTCGACCAACATTAAGTGATGATAAAAAAATTGATATAGTTGCTGAAATGGTAGTAAACCCTACTTCCTCTTCAACTGAAGTTGCGTCTATCTGTGATGTAAGTAAAAGTACAGTACAAAGAGTGTTGACTAAAAACAAATTTCATCCATACAAGTTAACCATGGTGCACCACCTTTCGGATGACGACCCCGACAGAAGACTCGAATTCTGTGAATGTATGACAAATAAAATTAGTCAAAACCCACATTACACAAAAACAATTATTTGTTCTAGTGACGAAAGACAAAATGTAAGGTATTGGAGTTACACAAATCCTCACACCTTTCGTGAACAACATACCCAGTTTCCAGAAAAAGTCTATGTTTGGGCAGGTATTTTGGGAAACCACATAGTTGGTCCTGATTTCCTGAATTCAAATTTAAGCGGTGAAGTGTATCTGGAGATGTTACAAAATGCAATTGAGCCGTTAATTCTTGAAATTCTGGAAGATAATCCAGATCAATTCGGCCATCCGGAAATGACATTACAACAAGATGGTGCTCCTGCACATTATTATGGTGCAGAAGACGTTACCTGGATGAAGAATATCGAGGTATATGGATCGACCGGCGAGGTCCTATAGAATTTCCACCTCGGTCACCAGATCTGACACCATTAGATTTTTTTCTATGGGGGTACTTGAAATCCAAGGTTTATACTTCGGCACCAGATATCATTGGCGTTTTGAAAGAAAGAATTATTGAAAATGCAATGCAATTTCAGCTGACACATTCGAACGAGTACGACAAGAGTTTAATAATAGGATGTATTACACTCAGGAAGTAGACGGAGCACATTTCGAACTCTTGCTATACGAATTCATTGTCGATATTTGATCAATTTAATTAAAAAAAATAATGTCAATAATTTTGGTATTTATTCAATTCATCCGTCAAAATTAGTTTAAACCCAAGCGAAATTAATATGGCTATGTAGCCAATGTCAATGCCTTTGAAAAAGATATCACTTGCCATAAGGGCCTATTTAAAATTATTGGCCAGAGTGGCACTGTGACGTTATCTAATTCCATTACGTCACCTGTTACCATTCGTAAAGAAGTTTACAACACTTTATTTTTCCCCTCCAAATTTTATTAATGTAAGTGTAGCCGTTCAAAAGATACGAGGGGGAAGGAGACTTTGGAATAGCACTATATTTATGATCCTTCGATAGGATTCTAGAATATGTTGTATAATAAACGCTATTATTATATTGCAACGATTGTTTCAACTGTCTGGACCACGTGGTGACAACCACCATGAAAATTACCCAATCCTACGGTATAGTGCGCGCTTAAGTGATGAGAGCTCGAGAGGTACAATGGAAGGAAGTCTTAACCAGTCCTCGGGTCATCTTTTTGACGGCCTAAGCCGACGAGCTCTTGTGGTACTACGAAGCCGGGCCCAGCATTTCCCGATCCCTAGCGACTAGCCTGAGGGAACAAGGCGAAACCCTTTTGTATGTAGCCTTCCTACCACATGTAGGGCTCTTTTGTAGGTGACTATTTATGCCAAGCTACTCGTGGGACTTTATGCTCACTACAACAAATGAACCTATGGAGGTTGAGGTAACCTCACCTTTAAAAAATAATTCCGGTCAGTCTGGAGGTAAAACTCTTCCAGCTGATCCCAATATACAAAGGGAACACTTCAAGTGAACCTGCAGCATAATGAAGCAGCAGCTGCTGCACTAGTGCACAACAGTGCACCCAAATACTCTTGAAACTGAAAATTCAGATAGCAGGAAACTGGACCTAAAATAATTATAGCCTCAGTATGTCTGCGATTTGACTCACTTACCCCACCACCGTCTTATGAACTGGAGCGTCTAGTGAACTACTACAGGGCTAAAAACCGGCAGATTCTGAAAAGGATGAATGCCGATTCGCACCCCAGTGACATTAACTCTCAAGAGGTAAGTACCTATTAGATTCTATTATTCCCAATTATTTATTGATAGTTTTTGTGACAAAAGCTCCTAAGCCTTATCGTCTACTGATATATATTCACTGGCATGTGTTTGAGAAACCGTCACTTTCGGATCATCGGAACATCTATATGGTAATCACCGAAATGGAGTAGCCTACCGTAATTCACAAACTGGGAGAAATGCATGAACACCTTCTAGGTAATGTCAAAAATGGAATGAGAAACAAAAATAATATGGAGCTTCCTCCAAATAACTCCGTGAGGCCTCGAACTCTCTTATCACAAGAATTTGTCTGAGGTAATCTGTTCCTCTAGGGTTGAAAATACCTGGTGGATCCTACCGAATTGTAATCAAGAACTAGCAAGCTGTGAAGCAGGGCGAAAAGGATAGGAGAGTAGTGAAATAATTATCTCACTTTGAGTGCTCACAACAAATAGAAAGGGGAAAAAGGGAGTGCAAGAAGAAATTCTGTGGTGAGGTGTGAGCAGAAAATCCTTCCTGAGTATTTTATCAATCTTATACGCAATATTTTAAAACCCAATGGACCATACACAGAAACTGGTAGCGAGACCATGTATATTCTACCGCAGGCACATCTAGCAGATTCCGTAGAGATATTACTTGTTAGTAACTCAGTTGAGCCATATAAAGCTCTTGCACCAGATAGTATAATTTGAATCAGAAGCAAATACATCTATGTAACGTCTTCAGAGCATAACTGGTATTATAACTAAATCCATTCTAATTACTTGTGAAAGATCCCGAGTCGTCTTTTTCTCCAAACCAGGTAGGGATTATTCACAAGCATAGTCATTCAAGCCAATAACTCAGTTTTATTCCATGGAAAATGGAAAAACATATTGATGGGCATGCTAGGTAAATCTTTCTCATTGAAAAGAATCTACATTATAACCAACATGACTATCAATCTGGAAAATTTTGTGTCGAAAATTGAGGAAAATTGCCCGAGAAAATCAAAAATAGCTCTCGAAGCATTTCTTAATATGGATGGAGCGTTCGACCACATCTTAGATTCTATGATAGCTGCTGTTGCAAGGCGTCGAGCAGACGGCATCACATGTCGGTGAATGAAAAATATGCTTTTCAACGGGACAGCAACTACAACCTCATTTGGAGATTCCATGGAAGTACCGATATTGAAGGGATGTCTATAGGGTGACATCAAGATCTGGAAACGGTGGAGATGTGGTGTGGGAGGAAAGAATAAGGGTGAGCCCTTCACTGGAGAGACCAAAACTAGCAAGCCTCTCCGACGTTTCTAGACCAGGAGATCAAGTATCTTGGAATAACTCTGGATTGAAAATTAACCCGTGATTCACACCTACATGACAAAACCTACAAAGGAGAGATGACCCTAATGGCTACAAATCGGGCGGAAGGACACAGCTTATTTATCGAAGCGGTTTTTGCGATTGCAGCACGGTATCCCAAAAAATTAATCGAATATCACGGGACTTTCAAAGTTTTTAATGGATCATACAACATAGCTGAAGAGGTGCTTACAGCTACTAAGGCGGACTTAAGATCAAGCGTTGTCATATTATCCGAAGAATATAATTCTTCATCTGACATTTCATTCAATGAACCGTAAACAGTTTCATTCTTCAATATAATATAACGCCGGAGTTAGACCCAGTTCTTGAAAATCAGGGAGTCTAACATTAGGAATGGATAAATGGTATTCTTGAAGCTCAATAGAGGAATAACTCACTTATGCTTCTACTGGGTGAATTGAAGGGATCAGCCAGGTAATACGGAATAATTTGACAGTTTGTGAGTTAATTTGACGATGTGGACCATTATACCTTAATTTCTCATACCCTTTGCTGCTCAATTCATATATACTCAGTAGTAATACCCCTAGGGTCTTGATAATACCGAGATGATTCTGTCATAGAGAATGCTAGAGCGTGTTGCATGATATTATCCTTGAGCAGCACGCTTGAAGGATTCTCTATGACCAAATTTTGAGTATTTTTCAAGGCACCGAGGAGTATTCGATAACATAATTTTTTACATTGTAGATATCTAAAAATTGATTGTCAATCTAACGTTTAATAACTTCCAATACAAGATTAGTTTTAATCAAACAAATATTATTCCATTTTATTTAAAACCACAGTTGTGGAAAGTACAATTTGTCAATTAATTGAATCGTTAGATGCAATACCAAATCTTCGCGACATTTTTTAATCATCTGTCAGTTTGACGATTGATTAATTTTTGATTAAAAAGATACCAAACTGAAAACACCACATGTAGGATATTATCAAAGGTAATAGAGACTTTCAGCTTTTCTTGAATTTCTCACGTATCTAAATCCGTAACGAAGTGCGCATGTGTAGACTTGTTACGTCTCAGTCGATACGATGCGTTGAACGTATCGTTACGTACCCTACTCCGTATACTTATACGTATCCGTATCCCGACCAAAGTCAGTATTCCGTGCTATTAGTGCTTTATTACATCATCTTCCTCGTCTGGCAGCAATGGATGATGCAATATCGCCCCGATTTTACGTTTTACAAAAATATAAAAAGGTAAAATAAAAAAACTTTGAGGTCATACAATTGAATACAGAACGGGACGATACGTTTTCTGCTAAAAAGGTTTTCTTGACAATTTCTTTACGTCAACGTAACTCCAATACGGATATGGATACGTGTAAAAACTTATGACAAGCTAAAAGTGTCTATTACCACGAGCGCTTCCAATTTTATCGATATTTTTTTCTTTTCCACGAAAACTTGTTTATTTGGCAAAAATATGGAAACAAACCGATTGATAAAATCACGAGTCCGTTAGGACGAGGGTTTGTTTGAATGTTTTTGCCTCAAATAAACAAGTTTCAGTGATGAAAATAAAAAATTATGTGATAAAATTTAAAGAACGAGTTGTATTTTGGAAGATTAATTTTTTTCATCAATTTTGGAGTGGAATTTTGTATTAAATATTCGATATTCTCTTGGGTGATGGCACTGAATCGGATTGTGTTCATTTTTCAATAAACTTCGAAGCACTTTTAGTTGTCAATAATGACAAATTTTGTAATTTTAGTAAAATTTTGACGTTTCAATGTAAACAAGGTATTATCGACGAGGAAGCAGAATTATCAGTATAATCCCGAAAGATTGGCTAGAATAATGTATTGCTATTGGTTAAAACTACCAAAATGTCAGATTTTGACAAATGAAAAAAATAATCGCTGTAGTCCAGAGCATGTCCACAGGTGATTGGATGAAATTTGATACATGACTGAAAATTGAGTGATTTAATTGGTTACCATATTTAGTAAGAAATTATCAGTGAATTACCGTATGATTGGCTAGAATAATGTATTGCTATTGGTCAAAACCACCAAAATGTCAGAATTTGACAAGTGAAAAAAATTTTCAATGAAATAACAATCTTCAAAGATGTTTGTTGTGTGAAGAGATAATAATAAACTATTATTACCACTTCAACACTGGTTTGTAATTTTTTATTTTCAAGTGATCTGAAATTTCGAATCGGAAAACTGATTAAAATTCACATGACAGATTCGAATACGCGCAATGTGTTTTATGATTGGCCAGAAATTTGGCATCGCTGTCGCTTTGTTCCCTATTGGGAGCTTCCTCCTTGATGTTCCAGAGTACGTTAATATAATTTTAGAAAACAGCAGTAGAGCAGAATAGAAGAATGATCCCTGGGGAACGTTTTATTCTATTGCCGTCAAGAACATATCTTATACCACTTTGATTGCCTGGCGAATGTGAGCTTCCTTGTGGCATTCTCGAGGCTACTTAGCTATATCAAGAAAGCTGGACTCGGGAAGCTTATTTTCATTGAGTAGAACATAATTTATCTGAAGAGGTCGCAGTAGAATAGGCTTATTAAACCCAGTATCAAATATAATATAATCTAAGTATGGGGTATATACCTATAAATAAATAATATACAATGCGAAATAAATTCAAATTCAGCGTTATTATGTACTATGTGAAAAAACAGGTCGATTTTTATTCCTAATTTCAAATACGAATGGGTGTCGTGCTGAACCTTGTTGGGAAGGGCTTTCAGTCCTCTGCTCAGTAATATGAAATTTTTTCAGATTTGGTGCAATTATAACTGAGAAAATTAAGTTGTAAAATTTTGATAATGTCGTTTAATATTATTTAGAATGTAATTTGTCTGGTCTGGTCTATTGAAATATATTTAAGATCTTAAATAGCCCCATAAGAAGTAATCGAGAGGAGACAAATCGGGGGATCTAACCGGCCATTCGATCGTTCCACGTCTTCCAGTCCACCTATTGGGAAAAATCTCGTTTGAATAATCTCTAAATGTACGTGCAAAATGCGGAGGGATGGATGATTAACATAAGGGAAATGTCTTTATAATGTAGGCACCAAAAAAATAATAAAAAAATCTAGATAAACCTCACCATTATCTGTGCCCTCAAAAAAAGAGTGCCAATAATTTTATTGTTGAGGATACCAGCCCAAAGTTTACTTTCTTGGGATATTGAGTGTTGTTCATAAACTGCAAATCTACGTTCATTCTGGTCATTATCAATTCACAGAATTCTTGCCTTCCATCAGGATCATCTTCATTCAACTCCTGAACAAACTGAACTTTGTAAAGGTGGTATTTTTGTTTATGCATAACTCTCAAAATAGATAATTTACTCACATCATTGTCGGCTGCAAGTTCTCGAGTTGTCTTATGCGGATTCTCCTCAATCTCTAGAAGTACATCCAACTCTTTTCCATCAGTGAATCGGACATTTCTACCTGATTTTTCAATATTTTTTACTTGTCCAGTTTCACGAAACTTTTTTTCAATTTTGCTAACTGGAGACTGCGAAACTTGTTGACCGGGATATTATTTTTTATTATTGAAAATTTCACAAACCTTCTTTTGAGTTCTTGTTTTATTACCACAACCAATCATAATTGAAATGTCTATTTTTTCAGTCTTTGACAAAGGAGGCCATAATCAAATTTAATACTTAGTAAATTTAAATACCTGAATGACAGCAGCCTACTAGATTCATATCAATGGTTGGCGATGTGTGAGGACGGGAAGTAGAGGTATGTAAAATGACACTTCCCAACCTTCAATGACGTTAGTAATGACAGCATTGCATATATGGTTGTGAATAATAGTATACTACACACCGAGGTGGGAAGAGTTTCATTAATGTCGAGAGGTTAGCTATTATCTCGAGACAGGCATGAAACATCGTACCGAGGTTTGTATACTATTTTATTTACAACCATCAAAATTGATCAATCTTTGTTTCGTTTTGAACACACCTAAAATATTTCATTTTTACATTTGACAACTGTCACCAATATAAATACCTAAATGTCAGATAAAGTCGGATGGATATTAAGGTTCGCTATCTAGAAAATCTACAGAATAAAAAGGTAGGACGTGTCGCGGGACACACGGTAGGAACTTTAGTTCCTTTTAAGCAAAAGTTATGTAATACATCTGACGTTATAGATAAACAATTTACGTATTCTTTGGTGGTTGAGTAGTAAGCACACCAGACTCTCACGCGGTAGACCCGGGTTCGATTCCCCGCAAGGAATTTTTTTTATTGTTAATTTTATTTTTAAATAATCATTCTGCTTGATATTAATAACGACAACAGGTTTGAAATATTTAGCAGAATATTCATTATTATAGATAATGGTACGGTACCCTTCATGAGGGAGTCCGACTGGCAACATCTACTTATAACAGCATCGTATATTTAAAAAAGGAAACCGTAGCATTATACAAATTGGACATTCAAGAACTGTACGTTTACCACAAAATTAGTGGAAACATAAAATTGAATTGTTAAATTTTTAATTTGAAGTTATATTACAGTTTATAGAAATTTTTTTGTGGGTCGTAGAAAAAATATGCTGCTCGACTCGTGTGGATTGTCCATATCGCACTTGAACGATTGAGCACTCCGCCTACGGCGTCGTGCTCCATCTCCGTTCTCGTGCGATATGACCATCATATCCACACTAGTTGCACAAACTACAATTTCTTTAAAAATATGCCCTTTTACATTTAAAAACTACCTGCCAAATGTCAAATCAATGTATCCATCCATTTTAAAGTTATCGAATTAAAACATTCAAGTTTTCAAAATTTCAACACCCTGTATTTCGAAAAGTAAATGTGTTAGACCCCTTAATCGCGCAAAAAAAATAATAGTAGGTAAAAAAATAATAGTAAAAATTTATCCGAACAAATTCAAGTAGATCACTAGCACTGCGAATACCAGTTTTGCATAGAATTTTAATATAGCATCGGTGGTTCAGTGGTTAGAATGCTCGCATTGCACGCGGGCGGCCCGGATTCGAATCCCGGCAGGAGCATATTTATTATTATGAATCGCTGCTTCGTAAACGAGAGAGAGACTAAGGAGGCACAAGTGTGAGGCACATAACGAAGCAACGTAACATAACGTAGCGTAACGTAACGCGTAACGATCAGATCTTTTGCGTCGCGACCCCTGGTCGCTCAAACATAACCTGGCGTAAAGAACTAAAGTTCCAAAAATTTCTATAAACTGTAATATAACTTCAATTTGTATAATGCTACGGTTTCACTTTTCAAATATACGATGCTGTTATAAGTAGTTGTTGCCAGTCGGACTCCCTCATGAAGGGTACCGTACCATCATCTATAATAATGAATATTCTGCTAAATATTTTAAACGTCTACCTGT
>CAJUYG010005215.1:0-14427 GCA_910591675.1 Galerucella calmariensis | reverse complement strand
ATGATTTAAATCGCCCATTAAATATATTTGTGACGCCGTGTATTATTTTTTTTTTTTTATATAAGAACAATTAACGCATATTAAACCATAAAAAGGCTCACACACATTACATGGCGACCCTGCAAACAATTGGAATTCTGTGAAAATGGGTGGTAAGTCAACGAAGCAAGAGGTCCAGGAAAATGGTGTGGTCAACAGCAATTTCATAGTCCAGGAAGAGAAAATGGAAGCAGATCTGGAGGTGAAGACTCTCATGTATATCATTGTGGTTGTTTTAGTGCTACAATTCGCATGGTCCATATATAAGAACTATAGAAGACAACTGAAGAGGAACATAAGAAGAAACCTACAGCAAAGCACACTGAACCTTTAAGATGGTGAGAAATTTTTTTGTAAACTTTAAGGATATATTCTGTTTTGTTGTTGTTGCGTTAGTATTTGATATTTTTTTTTTAAATTTTCCTATTGTTGAGAATGAATCATTTAATTTTAAATGTCCTCGAGTGATGGAAATGCAGTAACGTGGGAAGAATTTGAGATTAGATTGAATTTAATTCTAGAAGATATACGTAAGAATAGTAAGCGAGTGTTAAAAAAGGAGGTTCCTAAAAGTTCAGAAAGTCACATAGATATAATAAATAAGTTGTGTGATTCATTTAATAATTTCTCTAAGTTAATAAATAAGAATTGGTATAAATTAGACGAGGATCAGCAGAATACATGCATTTTATATTTTGACAAAATCAGAGATAAGGTAGAGAAAGCATTTCAAGTGTTAGATTGTCGGTATAAAATTCCGTCTCAATTAATTACGCGTAATAATTTAATTAGTAAAGAGGTATTAGAAGCAACAAGCAAAGATAAAATGGCATTAAGTATGAATGATTTTTTCAATTTAGCTGGTAAGATATTACCAAACGAGTTTAATGGAGATACAAGCAAACTACAGTCTTTTGTAGATGCGGTTAGCTTACTTCAAGTATACGCAGCAGAGCATGAGAGAAATGCTGTGTTATTTGTGAAAACAAGACTGACTGGAAAAGCCAGGGTTTTGATTACTACCGAAAATTCTCTGAGAGAAATAGTCGATACACTTAAGAAAGGACTCAGAGGAGACAGCACTAGTTTGATAAGTGCTAAACTAAGTAAACTGAGGCAAAATAATAAAGATCTCGTCGGATATGCTTCCGAAATGGAGAAGCTGACGGAAAGTTTACAAGCCGCGTATTTGGCAGAAGGAATGCCAGTACACTTAGCAACAAAGTATACTACAGAAGCAGCAGTAAAATCTTTGTTAGACAACGCAGCTTCAGAACGGATAAAAACCGTTATAGCAGCTGGAAATTTTACGACACCACAAGAGGTGATGACTAAACTGGTTTCCATCAATGTGGGAAACAATCAGTCAACAGAGAGTGTTCTGCATTATAAGGCAGATAGGAATAAGTTTTGGTCGGGAAATAGGTATTTTCCTCAGCGAAGAAATTCTTATGCTAATCATAATGGAGAAAATAACTTTCATAGGAAAGGTAACTATGACAATAATAGGAGATTTCAGGAGAATCAAGGAGAAAGGAGATTCAAGGGATATAAAGGTAGTTCAAACGAGTATAGAGAAAGACCTACCAATAGGTTCAACAATAATTATAGGAATGTAAGAATGTGTGAAAGTGAAGAAAGTAGAGAGGAAGACGAACAAAAAGAATTGGGGTTTTGAAAAAGAAAGGTGGAAAATCCAAAATTTTAAACAATTTGCTTAACAATAATCGTTATATTTATAACTTTGATTTAACTCTTTCAAACTTTGTGCAAATTAAAACTGACATATCGGATAATATAGATACTTTTATATTAGATACAGGTGCAGATATATCGTTATTAAAAATTTCAGATAATTTTCCACATCACTTAATAAAAACAACACAAATCTTAAACATTAAAGGAATAACTCAGGGAGAAATTAAAACTTTGGGTACAATAGAAACTTTTCTTTTTATTAAGGGTGTAGCATTTAGACATTGTTTTCATGTAGTGAAAGAGGAATTTCCTATACCTACGAATGGAATTCTAGGTAGGGATTTCATAAAAAATTATAATTGTATTTTAGATTATTCAGAATTAAAATTATACATAGATTGCAAATCCAGGAATAGAGTAACATTAGAAATTTTTGATAATCCTGAATATGATACTATAGCAATACCGCCTAGATGTGAAGTCTATCGGTTGGTAGAAAGTTTCAAAAATTTAAGACAGGATAAAGTTGTCGAGCAACAAGAATTATTACCAGGAATATTTATAGCAAGATCTATTATATCAAAAACTAATCCTTATGTCAGAATTTTAAATACAAATTATGAAAGCAAGTCGATAAATACAAATAACATTAAAATATTGGATTTAAATTTATTTCATGTATATGCTGTGACGAATGAAAGTAAGAATAGGATGAAAGAATTAAGAAAAACATTGAATTTAGAGGTACCAGAATACGTTAGGGATAAGCTAATAAATCTTTGTGAGAATTTTTCAGATATTTTTGCTTTAAAAAATGACATTTTAACGCATAATAATTTTTGTGAGCAAAAGCTATTGGTAAAGGATGATACTCCAGTATATATTAAAAATTATCGCACGCCACATTCTCAATCTTCAGAACTTAACGATCAGGTCCAAAAGTTATTAGATCAAGGTATAATTGAATCTTTAACCTCAGATTATAACAGTCCAGTTTTACTTGTTCCCAAGAAGGCAATCAATGGAGAGAAATCTTGGAGACTTTGCATAGATTTCAGGCAATTAAATAAGAAAATAGTCACAGATAAATTTCCATTACCTAGAATAGATTCGATCTTAGATCAGCTAGGGAGGTCGAAATGGTTTTCAGTCATAGATCTTATGTCAGGTTTTCATCAAATTCCCTTAGAACCGTCTTCAAGGAAATATACATCTTTTAGCACAGAAAAAGGTTCCTTTCAGTATACAAGATTACCATTTGGTTTAAATATAAGTCCAAATAGTTTTTCAAGGATGATGTCTATAGCATTTTCAGGATTAACTTCAGAAAAAGCATTTCTTTCATAGGGATGTCAGAAAATCATCATTTAAGTAATCTCGAAAGGGTGTTTAGCACATGTCGGAAATTCAACCTTAAATTAAATCCACAAAAATGTCAATTCTTCAGACGAGAAGTAACATATTTAGGACACAATTTGTCTAGTGAAGGGGTTCTACCCGACAAGGCAAAATATTCAGTCATTGAGCAGTATCCAGTTCCCAAAAATTCAGAAGAATCTAAAAGGTTCGTAGCATTCTGTAACTATTACAGACGTTTCATTCCCAATTTCGCTGAAATATGCATACCTCTCAATAAATTATCTAGGAAAAATGTAAAATTCGAGTGGTCAGAAGACTGCGAAAAATCATTCCAAATACTAAAATCGGCATTAATTCAGCCGCCTATTCTGAAATATCCAGATTTCAATAAAAAATTTATATTGACAACAGATGCTTCAAATATTGCGTGTTCTGCAATACTTAGCCAGGAATACGAAGGTATAGATCTACCTATAGCTTATGCATCGCGAAGTTTTAAGAAAAGCGAATTAAATAAACCTATAATCATGAAAGAATTGTTAGCTATCCATTGGGGAATTAATCATTTTAAGTGTTATTTATATGGCCCTCCACATTTTATTGTGAAAACGGATCATAAGCCGTTAACACATCTTTTTTCGATGACAGAACCAACTTCGAAACTTACAAGGATTAGACTAGACCTAGAAGAATACAACTTCGAAATACAATATTTGAAAGGAAATTCAAATTATGCGGACAGCATTTCAAGGATATCCGTGAATGAATTAAAAGACTTGTACATTGACAATGCTCACGTTTTAGCAATAACGAGGTCAAAAACTCGTCAGAATAAAGCTCAGCCTACAAGAGAAGATAAAATAGTTTCCACAGAAATAAAGAAAGATATTCGCAAGCCAGCAGTATATAAAGTACTGAATAATTTAGAGGCGCATAAATTACCAATTCTGCAATTTGAAAATAACCGTGTTTCGCTAAGGATGAACATACGGATCAAAAACAGGATGAAATTTAGCCAAGCCTTATTTAATACCGATATAATTAACTTTGATTTAGGTCAAACGTTAGTTCAGCTTGATAAGCTAGCGGTAAAAAATGGAATAAAAAGGATGAAAATTTATATGAATGATATTATTTTCACACAGTGCACTATAAAAGAGTTTATGGAAAAAGGAAACAATACGTTAAAAAACGTACAAATATGTATTTGCGATATACCTAAGATGGTGGAAGAAGAAAAAGAAAAGCAACAGATTTTAGAAACTTATCATAATGATCCTTTATTTGGAGGTCATGTAGGAAATAACAGGCTATTGAAAAAATTAAGAGCGAATTTTAGATGGAAAAACATGGAAAAAGATGTGAGAAAATATATTAAGCAATGTCACAAGTGCCAAGTCAATAAAGCGAAAAATAATCACAAAGAAGAATTTGTATTAACGGATACAGCAGCAAAACCATGGGATATAACATATATAGATACGGTCGGTCCTTTTCCACAAAGTGAAAATGGTAACCGTTATTGCATCACAATGTTATGTGAATTAACGAAATATGCAGTAATAATTCCAGTTAAAAACAAAGAAGCGAACACGATAGCTCGTGGAATTTTTGAAAATTTCATACCAAATTACGGTCTGATGAAACAGATTAGGACAGATTTAGGCACAGAATATAAAAATGAAATATTCAATGCTTTAACCAAAATGTTAAATATTAGTCATAACTATTCAACAGCATATCATCATCAATCTATAGGAGGTTGTGAGAAATTACATAGAACGCCTAATGAGTATGTGAGACATTTTATAAATGAAAGTAAGGATGACTGGGATGAATGGTGCAAATTATTTGCTTATTGTTATAATACGACTCCAAGCTCTTATCATGGTTATACGCCATTTGAATTATTGTTCGGGAGACGTGCTAATTTACCCGAGAATCTCACGAACGACATTGAGCCATGCTATAACATTGATGAATATCAGAATGAGTAAAAATATAAACTGCAGGTAGCTCATCAGAGAGCAGAGAAATATTTAACCAAATATAAACTTAGTAGACAAAGTCAAAATAGTAAGGTAGCTAATCCAGTTGATTTTAAAATAGGGGATTCAGTTTTAGTAAAGAGGGAAAATAGAACCAAATTCGAATCTCAATATGTAGGTCCATTTACAGTCACAGAGGTGAGTGAGGTTAACTGTGAAGTCAAATTAGAATCAGGTGTGATAAAAGAAATACACAAGAACAGAATCCATCCTTATTGTAAAATGACTTAAAATTTTGTAAGTAGTGTCAAAAGTGCGGTTGTGTTTATAAACAATTAAGTTATCATAAACAAACATTAAGTGATTATAAATAAACAAGACAAGCAGTTAAGCTATCGTAAACAATTTTTGGACGTACATTAGATTATAAATATATGTTACCATAGGTTAAGGACATTATTTAATAATCATCTATTTTTAGGATAATTGTAAATTTATTTCATTGGGGGAAGGAAGCTCAACGGAATTTAGTCTTTTTGTAGAAGGGGAAGGTGTGATGCCTTTTGGCCGAAATATTATTTATTAATTATTTAAATTATCATTATCGTATTATTATGATTAAAGACATAAATTCCCTTGAAGCTAACGTCGATATAGCATGAATCGTTTACATATATAAAAACAGAAAGGTCTCACGTAGGATGTCAAGTTCAGAGTCCGAAGTAAATGTAAACAGAAATTGCTTATGTTTACGAAACGGTGAACTTGACTCGTCGTATAAATATATTAAACGAAAGTACTTTAACATTCATTCTGATTCATTCATTCGATTCGATTCATTCTTTCTAAATTATTCTAAATGTAGTTTATTCATCGTAATCCTTTTTAATTAAGATCCTAATTAGTATTAGTGATAAGTGAGTTAATGTATCATAGTAAAGTAAGGTAATAAAGAGAACATGTCCCAGTGATTCCAGTAGTTGTTTTATTCCTGTGAGATGCCACATCAAGTGACCGGCAACACCACCTAGTCAGAGGCCCTTCCACACTTCTAATGCACCAAGTATCCATAGTAGGATACACACATTACACTCTATTTCGAGCTCTAGCCAAACAAATTTATAGCTTTACCGATAAACGTTTACTTATGGTCGTATGTGCTGGTTAGATATTAATTTTGGGTCATGCACTCTAAATAATAATAATAACGTTTATTTGCAAAGAAAAAAGTTACAAGATAACAACACCAAATACAAAATATACAAATAAACAACATAAACCCACAATAGTCCTAAAACTGTCCGTGGGAAAAATATTGTAAGATATTATCATATCAACATTTAGCTAATAAAACAAAATAGATAAAAACAAAGAAATAGCACAAATATTGGGTATACATTTAAACGCACCAAATCATTTGGAAAATAAAAGATATTTCATTTCTATCCGGAATTCATCACGCGGAATATTGAATAAATGACTTTTCAGAAGGAATTTAAATCGACCAAAATATGTTGTTATTTCTAGTGGGAGAATATTAAAAACTCTAGGGGCCAGGTATGAATGACTTCTCTCTCCTATACTCTAAGCAGCCAAAGAAGTTTTGAATTTTTGTGCACTGTACCGGGTTGGGTACAAATGGTCAATATTTTGCTAAGTTTTTCTATTTTTAAATTGATTTACACAGAGAAAAAAAAATATAATTGTCTTATATCTAATAGTTTAGCCTCTAAATATAGCTGATCAGAAGAAAAAGTTCTTGTTTTACCTAACATTATTTTTAGTATATATTTTTGAATTATCTCTAATTTATGAAGATGTGTGGGTAATGCACTGCCCCAAGCTAGAATGCCGTAACTGAGTCTAGATTCTACCAACGCAATATCTTTGAATGGTTTATATCCAAAATAGGTTTTATACTCTTAAAACGATAAATTAGTGTTCTTAATGTCTTGACCATCTCATTAATATGAAGGTTCCAACGAAAATGCTGGTCGATCGTTATACTCAGATACTTTATAGAGTCTGTGGAAAGAAGATATGAATATTGATCTTGTCGTGGTTCTCTCATAGTTAGAATGTTATAATTTGGTAATCCGTTTTTGTAACAAGCAAAAGGTAAATACTTTGAATTTTTTATATCAATTGTTAGTAATCTACTGTCGAATCATTTTTCAATTAGAACTAAATCTTCTTCCGCGAAATTTTTAACCGAGGCCCATGAACTTCCTTTATAAAAAATAACGGTGTCGTCAGCATAACTAATTATAGACCCCCTTATTTTCAACTTCAAAAGATTATTCACATAAATACTAAACAAAAATGGACCAAGCACCGTTCCTTAAGAAACCCCGTATCTAATAAGCAACTCTTCACTTTTTACACCGTTAACCTCTACACTTTGCTTCCTTTCGTGGAGATAACTAGTTGGCAAATCTAAGATTTTCCCTCTAAAACCAGTCAAAAGCTTTAGTCAAGTCTAAGAATACACATAAAGTAGATTTACTAGTATCTAATGCTTGATATATTTTTGATATGAGTGTAGAAGTGTATATAAGTGTAGAAGTAGAAGTGTAGAAGTCTTGAGTAGAAGTTTTAGTTTTAAAGCCAAATTGCATGTGTGATATCAAGTTGAATTATTTTGTATATGTGTCAAATCTGGTTTTTAAAATCTGTTCAAAAATTTTCGTGAAGTTACTAATTAAGGATATCGGTCTATTGTTATTTATATCTGTCCTGTCACCACTTTTAAAAAGAGGTTTGACTGTAGCACATTTGAAGGCATTTGGGCACATACTAGTTTGAAATATTTTATTTATTAGAAATGTGAGAGGCTCACAAATATGGTATGCTATTTCTTTTATAAGTTCTGCCTTCATTCCATCATTGCCGAGTGCTTTATTATTTCTTAGGCTCGCTATATTTTCTAAGACTTCGGGTTTATTAGTTGGTCGCAAAAAGATGTCCAGATAGATTTCATGTGACACAGCTATATTGACTGGCTTCGTAGTAAATTGTTCGAAAAATTGAAGGAGTTTATCACGGTCAGTTTTTTGAATCCAGTTTTGTTTCAATATCAATTTTCATTGGAGAGGATTATAAAGAGACTAGCGCCATTAGTGATAGGTGTGATTGCGTAATATATAGTGTGTATTTATTACTCACCAAAACTAAATATCTAGTTGTAATAATAATAGATCCATAGTAAATGGATTGAACGTTTTATTTACTGAGTGAGTTTTGAGTGAGAAACAACTCAATTATCTCGGAAACATATAGCGCTCTTTTCATAAATTCTGGTGTGCAAGGATCTTGTATATGGTCGATATTATGGAGGTATTTAGGTTCAGGTTCAGGTTCTATGTGAGTGCGGCCTTCTCGCCACCTCCACTGCGACCCCCGTTAGGTCTATTGCGGCTCACCCCTAGGGATTATAATTAACCCCACAAACCTGTGCTTCTGACGAAGTCCATGGTTGTATTTCGTGATACTTTTTTGAAGTCGTTCGGCTCTGAGGTACTTGAACCAAATATAGTATACTTCACCCTGCCCAAAGCTAATTGTCTTAGATCAGGTGATCCAGCGGGCCATTCCACTGGTTCCCTTCTGTCTATCCACCGTTTGGAATCGTTAAAAAAATCGCGCACAGTTACTGCGAAATGTGTGCCATCCTGTTGAAACCAGATTTTGCGGTCTAAATTAGTGGATATTCAAATATTAGGAAAAAGCTGGATCAGATCAGGAATTGAACTGTTCTGTGCAGTAAATCCAGATATAATGCTTAAATTTTCTTTGAAAAAATATGACAGTATCTCAGTTCATTAAATACTCGCAGATTTCAGTTATCCGGTCCAAGTCGCCTTCAGCCAATTAATAGATAACACGTACTTTATAAGGATGAAATTTTACCTTTTTGAAAATGTTTGATACTGACTTCCCAATACGAAAATCATAGATAATTCTCGCTCTGTGCAGTGAGGATTTTCTACTACCGACAAAACTATGTCTTGTTGAATATTTCCATTATTTTTTGATCTATCTTGCTTTGGTACATCTCTGTATTTCCGCTCTATTTATTCTGATTACCGTAGATTGTGAAATAGGTTGACGATCTGGGTGCATTTCATGGAATTATAGACATACGTCTTGTTGAGTCCGCATCTTATATAATCATTACCAATCATCATTGATATTTAAATACTATCACATTCGGTTAACGGCATTTTGTAGAAAAATTGCTTGGATAGTTTTCACGTATACGTATCTTCTCTAAATATTTTTCTTCACGACTAAATAATAACGCACAGATTATTTCTACATTTATTTAGCTGCATAATGATATTAATTCTTCACACCAGTGAATAATGGAAACGAATTCACTCTCGTTAGCCAATCACATTCTATCAGAATTCACGCTAAATAGAATTGGAATTAATAAATTAAATCCTCTCTTTTAAAACGTCAAATACCTAAATAACGCAAATCGCTTCTGACAGCGCGTCATTTGAAACGTCAAAATAATTATATAATCATAATTCTACGTATTATATTATGGAGAAAAAAGTGGACAACAGTAGCGATAGTGAATATTTAATGTGTACGCTTCCCGGAACTAATTTCATTTATGAATGTAGGGGTTTCGATTGGAAATATGACTTACGTATATATTTGCTTTTCACATTTTTATAAATAAGTGTGCTCAATAGCCCAGTGGTAGGAATGGTTGACCCTGGCGCGGACGATCGGGGTTCGATCTTCACTGGGAGTTTTTTTAGTCGTGGAGAAAGTATAGTCTTTCACTTGTGTAGAATGGCTATTATTCACTTTGATGATTCCAAAACTTCATCCGCGTGAATAATAGCCATCATTCCATCACTCGTCGAAAAATATACTATCATAGTTCATGGGCTTACATCACCAACAAAAGCTGTTAGATACAATGTTAAGAATAATGCAGAATAGTTTATTAAAGTAGTTGTATAACAATTCGTTTACAATTTTTACAAATTCTTCATTGCTATTTCGTGAGCAACTTGAAATTTTTGCATATTTGCCCACTCTATACCAATTTGAAGCAATGTATGATACATTTTTGGAATCAATCCAGCAAGGAATCTGCAAATTGAAAAAAAAAATGGAGATTCCATTGAAAAGAATGATAATGACGTCATCACACAAGTGTGATTCACCAATTATATTTGAAAAAATATTAAATTGAAATCAAAGATCGACCCGCTTCGGGACTTTTTTATATTATTGTATTTTTAGCTAATAGTGAATTCATGCGTTACTTTATGAACGCACTCAATACGCACTCAATATAATAATACATAAATTCGAGTATAATAATTGATGGCGTATATTAGAGTGGTTACCAAATTGACCATCATCTGACGTGACTGCGGCTGTCAGAAATTTAAATTGATTGAGACGACTTGTGCACCACTGATTAGGAAATGACAATCATCAGTTTGAAGAACAATTTGGATTTTGTTTACGATCTGCTTTTGATGAATTGTCGGATGTGTTTTATAGCGAACGAATCGGTAGGGAGATTTCAATCGATAAGCGACACTTTTTCACTCAAATGGAAAATGAAATTTGGAAGTGATAGATGGAATCGAGATCCCTTCGATCACCAAATCGTGATTTTTCTGTAATTTTACGATAAATTACCTAATGCCAGATACGTGATCAGATATTTAATTTATTTTATGGCTTTGAACGTTGGATACTTTAATGGCTGCCACGGAAATTTGATGTACCAAAATATAAAATCCAATATAAAAGTTGATTAAAAGTAAACCAATGCGATGTGTCTGGTACATTCCCCCACTAAACTATATCCAATGAAATAATAGAGAAAACAGAAGAAGGAATACTTTATTACTGTTTTGACGCCAAGGTGCCCGCTATAATAACAGTAATGTATTTAGTTCTAGTATCATCGAAACGTGTGGTTTGAGTTGAACAATGATACAACATTGCAATACACTAACCGGAACGTTGAGGTGGTCGAAGCTATTCCTGACTATATTAATGAAATGAGCCGTAAATATATTATGGAGCTCAAGAAAAATACAAGAAAATCTCCGATTTAAATATATTCACAGAAATCTATTTTAAACAACTTTTCAACAACTGTGCTATAATAGATATCGCAGGATAATAATTATTTTATCCACAACCGTCATATAACGGGTACGATTTGACACCATTTTCAGTGTCATAATGACGTATATTACCGCACTAGTGTGGTAATGAGAATCTAGAAAAATATTAATACTAGAATTAAATATTTAAAATAACACTGGAAGCTGCATTTTTAATCTCCGAAAGGAGATTGTCTTCGCTTGAACTTATTTCCATAGATTTTTGTTCATTCAACTCTATCAATTTGATGACATATCTCATTTACTTCATTCCACAGCTTTTTTTGTCTTTGTTGCTATGGTCACAAAATATAATATACACAGTACCTTATATTTTCAGTCAATATTAATAAAAATACGTTGGATTAAAATTTTTTTTCCAATTTCATGATATAGGTACTGTTAATAATTCTAATAAACAGTTGTAAATGAAATTTTGTACGTAACACGTGTGATAGGAATTATCAACGCACTTATGTAATTACACGCAAACTTTACAAGCGTCCATATCCCACTAATTACGTGAATAACTATTAACGCTTCATAAAATTTGGAAAATATTTTTTAAAGTTGAACGGTCACTGTCCTTGAAAAATATTCTTCAAAACTTGTAAAGCGTTAGAATAATTATTATTCTGCGATATCTATTGGTAATGCGTTTTGTTAAATACGACAAAATCACAGGAAAATGATTTTTCGAATTTTGGTTTGCAGTTGGAGGTGAAGATGTCGCTATTGTCACGACTTTCACACTTCTGTTACTAGGAGACATGTATTGATTGTGATTTTGGTGTCTTCTTCAGTCTGGGATCACGCTTTTATAGCTCTCGAACGGACAAGATATACCTTGTACTGATTTGACGAAAATACTCAGAAACCGGTCAACAATTTATGTTGTTCCTTCTAATCGCAAACCAGAATGGTTGGTGTTAAATATCTTTTATATATACCAACCCTGTTTGATTTTGAAGTGTAATTCAATAGCCGTTGGGGCCTAAGGCCCGGGAAGTAGTTGTTGTTCCATTGTTTAACGGTCACTGTCTTTGGAAAATATTTTTTCTACTACCGTACGTTTTAACCCTTTTTCCTGCACGCATTTTAGTTTTGAAAGTGTCACTTTCCCGCACTGGTGAGGGAAAGTAAAATTATCGAAATGTTGACCTTATTAGATAGTTTTTAACTTCGGAAGTTATAACTATTGTGACAAGAGGTATAGAAATATTCGGGAAATAGTCCATCAAATAAAATCTACATCTTCTCTAGCTTTTTGTTGCATTTTTAATTGTTTGAAAATATAAAATAATGAAGATATTTTGATATAACCCTGTATATTCTTTAAAGTAGTGTCACAAAACAACTATCAAACCACCAGGGTTTGATATGAGAAAAACGTATCAAATGAAATTCTTTCATCTTCAAATTACTTAAAACCGTTGCCGTCACCTTCATCGTCATCTTTATGTGACCTGCAACCGATGCCATCCTTATCGACGTCATCTACTCACCAGTTAACACCAAATAACTTCACGGGACCGGCAATTTCAAGTAATTTACAGAATGCAACAAATTGTGTTTTTAATACTAATATTTATAATAATTAATAGTTTTTGGTTAAAGTTTTGTATATGTATGTTGAAATAAAATAACTTTTGAAAAATGGGTTGGTACACTTTTTTGTATATACGGTCGTAGAAAAAATAATGTTCCTAACTCATGCGTAAAGTGTCTTTCCCGCCCTTGACCACTTGCCCGAACTCGTTCGGGTCAACTGCAGTCGCGTGTGGGAAAGTATCACTTTCCGCACTTGCTAGGAAAATATCTATTTCAAAACTTATGAAGCTTTGGAATTATTATTATACCGCGATATCTATTGGTAACGCGCTTTATTAAATACGACAATATTACAGAAAACTGTCATAATACTTTAATTGTGCTTCATATTATCACCTTTTCACATTTCACGTATGAAATGGTCCAATATATATCATCCTGCTGACGTAGAGATTTCTTCATACATCACGTAAATGACCAGTCCTCTTTCCTACTTCATTATGTAATATGGTTCTTTATTTCTGTCCATTTCGAATCTATATCAATATTACATTTTTATGGTTATGCTGGAAGCACAAATACGTGCAAGGGTTTTTGCTTTTCTACTTTGTGCCTGGACGTGTGAAGCTGCTTTCGTAGATATAAAGAAAAATGTTCACAGATTTTATTTTTTAATTCCAAATAATGCTTGAGATGATATCTAATTTGATAGGGGATTTCACGGAATTCAATATCAACTATGCTCGCTCTTTAAATTTAGTCACAAAGTCAGCTAACTTGACGTGGTAAATCGGAGTCTCACCAATAAGTTACTAGATTTCCACATTGTTACCATGTACTCAATGTATTGAGCGCTCTCCACTGAGCGGTGCTACAAGCGAGACAATTAAATTATTCTAAAATTTCAGCACAGCTCACTGGAGGCGTGATAAAATTCAAAACGGTGCAGACCAGCAACAATATTTTTTATTGTTATGAAATTTAGTGAAGTATACCTAGCTGATATCACGAGTTTTTGCGATATTTACAGTGAAATAACTGGAATATTTTTTGTAGTTTTTGATCATAACAAGTTCGCCAAAAATTATGATGTGGCAGATCATTACAGGAATTACAAAAAAATTAAATGAATTTCATATGAAATTGATTACGTGACAAATACAAAGGCGTAGCTGAGCAATGTGATTATAACAAATATGCTGGTGAACCAACTGGTCATTGGATGTAACCTCCTCTTCTCATCCATCTGCCGAATAAATGGGTACCTATTAAGAGGATTTCGAATCATTCTAGATGATGTGTACCGGATAACATTTGTGGAACAGCTCTATTTTTTGGCAAAGGTTAAAAATAAAGTTATTCTCTGAGTGAATAGTCTGGTTCATTTGTACTTTTATTTTTCCCAAAAAATGTGGTCAAACTTCGTTGTCTCCAATTAAAGCATCAAGTCACAGATTATCGCTATTCCTGTTTGTTCAAAGGATAATTATTTCCAATCTTCACTTTGCAAGTACATCACACGACAGATCTTCACCGCTTTTCATCGTATCTTCATTCATGTCAAAGTTTTCAAGTGCAACTTTTTGAGTATATAGTCACTATGAATGTGGTTCCGCTTATCTAAATTTAATTTGCTGCCT
>CAJUYG010005214.1:0-14429 GCA_910591675.1 Galerucella calmariensis | reverse complement strand
TGACAGGAAAGTCAATCAAATTTGTTAATAGTATATTATTTTGTTACAAACAGAAGTAAAGTTAATTAATGACGTGGTTTTATGTTGATCCTTTGAGAATGGGGAACAAAAACTGATACCAATTATCCAAAATTCATCAGGATAGTTTTGCATGAGGTATTTTGATTGCTAATCAGTAGCAAATCTCGACGACTGCACTAATTCTTCTCTAGCACTGGTTTTCACCTCCTTAATTCCAACATCGATGTAGTGGTTTCATATAAAACAATCAGAAAATGGAGTATCGACTACGAGGACATGAATATTTCAATCAAGGTCATTTTTCCCCCTTTTGGGAGCCGTTGTTGTGCCGGGAGCACTGCAGCCTATTGGCCGATTGTACTCTACTCCACATCATCATTTATTACAACCACCCAGCCATTCCCGTACTTTCGAGTAGTCTATAAAGGTCACCTGAATACGTGCCATCTGCTTCAGGCGGCCTCTCCGAAGATTGTCTTTCTCCTGGAGTCCAATGCCTCACAGTCAGACAAGATATGGGCTACGGTTTCAGTCTCCATGCCATAAAGTTTGCAGCTGAGATCATCGTTATATAGCCCTATTATATGAAGGTCATATGATGATAACCAGAAGACCAGTTAGCAGAGCGAAAAAGAGTCACCGCCCAGTTTTTTGGTTTTGCGAAAAGGAACAACTACTGTGGTTTCGCGGCGAAATCCACTCGAAGAAGTTGGGGATGTAAATGTTGGGTGGACAGCTTCAAGCTGCTTGATTAGCTACAGGTACATCATAGGAACGACGGCAGAAAATTCGCAGGATAAAAGCTAAGCTCGAAATCATCTGATAAAGGATGATGAGGGTAGTTTGTATCGCCTAGAGACCAGTCGATTGGTTATGGTTTCAGCGTGAGTTTCTCCACGAGCACGTACGAAGTTGGTCTTTATCTAGAACTTCTAGATAGCTCACAGGCTCGCTAAGGAGACCCTAGCATATCATGTTATGACTTTCATGGATAGTGTGGGTGAGGATGGTTATCTTCATGCAAGATACTGTCGCCCGTTGTCAGGAAATGTAAGTAAGACGTATTGGTCAGCAGACAGTACCATCTATCATGTCTGGGATGAGTTGGGATGACATATCCGAAAATATTCACCAGCTCTAAGAGCTCCCTAGGAGCTGAGAGGACTACTAATGCTAACTAAGGGTTGGTTAGCTGAAAGTAACTTTTTAAAAAGAGTTTGTTATTAATAAACCCTGTTTTACTTACAAATACGAACTAACTAGATATTGTATTACAATTTCGTTAATACAGTGCTATTCAAAAGTCTCCTCCCCCCTCGTATCATTTGAACGGCTACACTTACATTAATAAAATTTGGAGGGTGAAAATAAAGTGTTGTAAACTTCTCTACGAATGGTAACAGGTGACGTGATAGTAATAGATGACGTCACAGTGCCACTGTGGCCAATAATTTTAAATAGGACCTTATGGCAAGTGATATCTCGTTTGAAAGGCATTGACATTGGCTACATAGCCATATCAATTTTGTTTGGGTTTAAACTAATTTTGACGGATAAATTAAATAAATACCAAAATTATTGAAATTATTTTTTTAAATTTAATTAATCAAATATCAACAATGGATTCTTCGGGATTCTTATAGCAAGTGTTCGAAATGTGCTCCGTCTACTTTCTGACAGTAATACATCCTATTAGTAAACTCTTGTCGTACTCGTTCGAATGTGTCAGCTTTAATTGCATTGCATTCTTCAATAATTCTTTCATTCAAAACGCCAATGCTATCTGGTGCCGTACCTAGTATAAGCCTTGGATTTCAAGTAGCTCCATAGAAAAAAATATAATGGTGTCAGATCTGGTGACCGAGGTGGCCATTCTATAGGACCTCGCCGGCCGATCCATCTACCTCGATATTCTTCATCCAGGTAACGTCTTACTGCACCATAATAATGTGCAGGAGCACCATCTTGTTGAAGTGTTAATTCCAGATGGCCGAATTCATCTGGATTATCTTCCAGAATTTCAAGAATTAACGGCTCAATTGCATTTTGTAACATCAGCAGATACACTTCACCGCTTAAATTTGAATTAAGGAAAACAGGACCAACTACCTATGTGGTTTCCCAAAATACCTGCCCAAACATTGACTCTTTCTGGAAATTGGGTATGTTGTTCACGAAAGGTGTGAGGATTTGTGTCACTCCAATACCTTACATTTTGTGTATTCACATTTCCATTGAGACAAAAAGTACTTTCGTCACTGAAACAAATTGTTTTTGTGTAATGTGGGTTTTGACTAATTTTATTTGTCATACATTCACAGAATTCGAGTCTTCTGTCGGGGACGTCATCCGAAAGGTGGTGCACCATTTTTAACTTGTATGGATGAAATTTATTTTTAGCCAACACTCTCTGTACCGTACTTTTACTTACTTCACAGCTAGACGCAACTTTAGTTGAAGAGGAAGTAGGGTTTACTACCATTTCAGCAACTATATCAATTTTTTTATCAACAGTAAAAACACAAGAGCTTTTTTGATCAGATAAATTTCTCTTTGCAACGAAACAGTTTTGCCAATCACTAATTTTACGAGAAAAACTGACATGATAAAATCGCGACACCGAAGGTGGAGCGATTTTATCTAATGTCAGTTTTCCGAGCAAATTTAGTGATTGGCAAAACTTTGAGTTGCAGAGAAATTTATCCGATAAAAGAAAAGCTCGAGTGTTTTTTGGCAAGATAAATTAACGACAGTATATATGGATGAACAACAAAAATAATTATTTTTATTAACTTGCGACTCATTGTCATTGTGTAAAAGTGACGTCCGCTTACTAGACATAGAGGAAGAGGAGTTCTTATCGCGATGAAAAAGGATGCACCTTTTTTATCGGTGTCAAAGTGACAATAACATTTCCAGGTATATGACATTTTAACATTGGAGTTAATTTATCATCACTAAATGTTGGTCGACCAGGTCGTTTGGCATCTTGAACACTACCTGTTGCTTCAAACTTGTGAAGAAGATCCCTCAAAGTTCTCGAGATAGGGCGATCTGGGTATCTTTCATTAAATAAACGTTCCGCTTCATGGAGATTCTTTCTAGATTCACCAATAATTATTAAGATAGCTGCTACTTTGTCGGCTTGAGTACGTACCATTTTGCCTATGTAAACTCTTAAACGTCTCGTTAAACAATAATAAAATTAAATATTTAAGCTATTTAGAAAAACTTTGCAAAGCAACAAATACTATTAAATTAAAAACGTCAATTTTTTTGACAACTAACCAGAGGCGGACTGAAAAATCTTCATTATTTAAATGTGAAATAATAATTTTGGTATTTATTTAATTCATCGGTCAAAATTAGTTTAAACCCAAACAAAATTAATATGGCTATGTAGCCAATGTCAATGCCTTTCAAACGAGAATCACTTGCCATAAGGTCCTATTTAAAAGTATTGGCCAGAGCGGCTCTGCGACGTCATCTATTACTATTACGTCACCTGTTACCATTCGTTGAGAAGTTTACAACACTTTATTTTCACCCTTCAAATTCTATCAATGTAGATGTAGCCGTTCAAAAGATACGAGGGGGAGGGGATTTTTGAATAGCACTGTATAATCAGTGGGTCAACTCCTCACACCATTACAACGGTTATACATTTTCCTTTCTAGAGCGATACTACAATGAGGGAATATGGAATAAACCAATTTTTGTGAGACAAAAACCCTCATAATTTTTTCATGAATATAGAGAACATCCTGTATAACTTTTTTATCATAAAATACAACTATACAGTTGTTATGCGCGAATGTCTATAATATAAAAGATCCTTTGAAATACGGTGATACCATTTTCCAGGGTTACATTACAAAAGTAACACGACATCAAATATGAAATTCGGGATATCCGTATAGGAATTATGGGAAATGACAAAAAAATTAAAAATGAGCAGCGGACAGTATCAATTCTCATATATTTCAAACAATGGAATGTGAACTAATTTATGCGTATAGAGTTCAAATTCGAGCTAGGACTTTTCAAACGAGTTTTTTACTAGTAAATAGTAAATATTCGACACAAAAAAGACTCACAGAACTGGTTTTTATTCATTTTATTCACGCCATATACAAATAAGTGTGTATTTCTGTTATTTTATTGCTGTAACTGAAATTAATGAACTACACATTTCCGAAACTTATTGAAATAATCTCAATATCAAAAGATTTATATATTCATCTCAAGCTTTATTTAAGTACATATAATGATAATTCACAATTATTATTATTAGTCTCCATTACACCTCATTGGAAACAATATCTCCACATACCCATTATACACTACATACCTATTCAACCATTTTGCCTGGTATAGTATATCCGGGTTTTGGGTATGTCGTTTATTTTATTTGCTATTTTGATCGTTTTCAGCCGAATTCGAAAAGGCTATGAAATAAATAATTATCAGCTTCTTTTTCCAACTGAAAATACTTGAGAACTCTCAAAATGCTTCACTACACTACATTTCATGGTGGTCGACGTAGCATTAATCTGTTAAGACACAAGCATGTACAATAAATATGTTTTATTACATAATTTTTGTATGGTTTCATTTTAATATTATTACCAATTATCAATTACGGTTAGGTAAATGTCAACATTCTATGGCATGCTTGTGTCTTGACAGATTAATGCTACGTCGACCGTGAAATGTAGTGTAGTGAATTAGTAAAATTCAAATATCTCGAATATCGTTAATGTTTTGAAGATCAAGGAAGTATAGCTTTTTTCTATAGAAATGATGCGGCTAACCATATTAAATAAGTAAGTTGTAAAATAATGAGCGATAAAAAATTTGTAGCTGATTTCATCTAATTCATATGGTGCATGTGGCGACATCTACGAGTTAACTCAAATCCTCTCACACATTCTTGTTTACCCTTACAAAAACTAGTTCATACCCAATTTTCAAGTCATTATGTAGAAAAGTAGCTGATCTAATAACAAAAATCTATTTTATTTTTTTCGCTTTAACATCCTGTACCTCAGTAAGGAGCAGACTAAGACCCATTATTGTTAATGAAAATATTATTATTTTGGTCTTCTGAACGTAGATTTACAATTTGGCCCATTACTTATGAATCACCCTGTATAACAATAAGATTAATATTCACTTTTCATAAATAATAATTGACCGTTAACAACAAAGTACAGACATGACGAGAACTGTCAGTGGGACAGTAGAAAAAGACACATTGCCAATACCAAAGGTACGTCTGCAGCCTATTTTGAATGAGGTAATTTCTCCCGATTGATAGGTCGAGCCTGTACCTATTCTAAATATCAACTAATCAAAATTTTCAAGTCAAAGATTAGGGTTAACGTTTGTAATACATTTAAACGGTTCATTATTGTGATATTTTGATTAGGATTGATCACAGACCTGCCTTTTTTCCATTTCTTCCGACATAATGTGTTAGAAGGACATTAACGATCGATGACGCACACCAAAAAGAGTATTATACATATATGAACTTTAACATTAAACAATGCCTATACTATTACAGCGTTTGCCAGGTTTTCAAATTGTTTTTAAACATATTACATCCTGGTATTTATTTTTCTTAGCAACTATAAACAACGTTAATATTAGTATGAGTTTAAAAATTTTTTTCAAGATATAATGGAAAGAATCGTTCATAATACGCCTAAAAATGCTTTTTCCCGTGCTTGCACGACTTCCTGTGTTCGTCTCTCACGGTTAACTGTCAAGCTTGTGTATTTCCTTGACTCGTAATAAAATACACTATTAGTCCAAGCAACGAATGAAAATTATCGGAAATAATTCATGTAGAAGCCAATTTTGGCAAACTTGTAGGGAAAGGTGTCCTTAACAACATACCAAAAGTACTGAGGGGTGGGGGTGAAGCTAAGGGTGCGGGGGGTCTCTAAAGGTCCCTTTTTCAGTTTTTGGTTAATAACTCGAAAAATACCGCCTCTAGCGAAAAAGTGTTCATATACTAAATTAATCTACATAAAATTCTCTATTAAAAAGGTTTTTTATACCATTTCGCTAAGATCAATGCTTGAGAAAATATGGAGGTTGGAAGATGGAAAATTGAAAAAAAAAACGTTTTTATTGTTAAAAATGAAATTTTTATTGCAAAAAATGGAAGGTTTGTAGTTAAAAATAATATATTGATTGTTGAAAATGAAGTAATTAGTGAATTAATGATGTAACTTGAACATTAAATTTCGTCGAAATCTAAACTTTCATCTTCATTGATGTTGTCTTCGACGGTGGCTCCGTTCGTACATGAGCTGAGGCATCCACAGGCACCGGAGCAGCAATCCCTGCTTTGCGGCAACCGCAGCGCACTCCACACCCAGTGCAAAAGATCATTTTCAAAACGGAGTCGGGTGCCACAGGGTCGTTCGTGTTAACTGGGTTAAGAATTCCTTGTTCTCTCTTAACCCATCCCCATTAGATGGGCCTTAGGGGGTTGCCGAGCCACTGTTGTATCTGTAAGAAAGTAATGAGACCAATGTAAGAATTCATCACAAATTAATATTCGTAATTTAAAGAAAGCAGTGGGTATTTAAAGCTACATGTAAATGGATTTACCTGTAGATATACTCTGAGCGAGTGTTGCTTTGAAGCTCCTTTGGTAGGAGGAAGAGTTGCCATGTCTGATTTAGGCTTCATTGACGCTTTCAAAAATGCCGAATACCTATGTTCGTTCGGTTGTCTTGATGAGCAGGCGCTTTGTATGCAGCCAAAAAAGCTTCTCGCCAGCCTATTCCATATCCTCAGGTAATGCTGAGGGATCCTTGAATATTGTTGAAATGTCTTGAGTAAGACCAGGATTTTCTGTGAAGAGCTAAGCGATTCCCACTTTACTCTTTCTATGTATCGCCGAGGTGGTGTCGCATCCGGAGAAGCTATGGAGAAGGAGAATGGTTTTGGCGATTGGAAGTTGCCGCACTGAAAACAATTTGGTCTTCAAATTCCCGCGGCCTGGCTTCATGAAGTACATATTGATTGATTGTGGTGCCAATCCAATGAGGAGAACAATCAAGTCCACATCCTCCCCAACTATTACTACAGTTGGATGTACAGCAGCTTTATCCAACCCGCACCTCACAATAGTGCCGTCAGCATCCCCTGTAGCAATAGTTGTTTCAATCCCGGCTGCTGTCATTTTCTCACTGAGCAAGTGAATCAGACTTATTTTGTTCCTTTCATTAGCAAGAAGATGCTCTTGTTGAATTGTGATGACCGTGCTTTCATGAAATTTGATGTCAACAGAAGTTTTTCTGATCCCTCTTCGCTTCTGCTCCGCTCGTTTTGTGCTGTCGACATCACTATAACCATCAAAAACCACCAAACTATTTTCACCATAGTGTTTCTCCAACATTCACCTCTACCGTCCAAGGCTCCAACGACGCACACCAACACCCCTCTTAATGCCCCAATTTAAAAATATGGGTACTTCGAAATAATTTGATATCAACACACGAGCATTGATTTATCCATGTACAATATTTTGCAACTAACAAACAAATTTTGAATCTTTGTATTATTATCGTATTTTTATTGTTGAAAAATTAATTATTTAATTTTTAAATAATAAATGTAAATAATAAATATTCAAATACATGTTTAACCTGACTTCACTATGTTTCATATTTCGAACAAAGGGCGGTAAGAGGTTGATTAATTGAACAATAAACGTTTTTTTTTTTTTTCAATTTTCCATCTTCCGCCTCCATATCTCCTTAAGAATTGATCCTAGAAAAAAAGTATATGGAACCCTTTTTATAAAGAATTTTATGTATATTAATTTGTTATATGAACACTTTTTCGCTAGAGGCATTATTTTTCGAGTTATTAACAAAAAACTGAAAAAAGGGACCTTTAGAGACCCCGCACCCTTAGCTCCACCCCCACCCCTCAGTACTTAAGGACACCTTTCCCTTCAAGTGTGCCAAAATTGGCTTCTACATGAATTATTTCCGTTATTTGGTATTTTTCGGTATTCGTTGCCTGAACTATATTTCGATTTGTTTCGTATATAATTATTTCAAGTGAAAACAATTTTTCAAGGAATTTTGGAGAAGATTTATTTATATTCATTCAAATTATTACACTAGAAAAGTGAATGGAAGTGGATAATAGTCATGCAAAATAGCCAGGTTGAATTCGAATGAGATATGTCGTTCACTGGTTCAATTATCATAGAATTGCCAAAAAAATTGTATTGGATCATTTAAATATCCAAGCGTTGCAGTGCTTAGTTGTATGTGCATTATTAAACAGCTACAAATGATTACAAATTTGGCCATTACTTTCGAATCACCCCATATAAGACTAGCTAAAACTCGGCCAGGCATTGATGTGGCTCATTTGTTATGTCATAAGTCATTATTGAAGTTAGATTTTCTCCGGAATTAACACGTTTGTCGATTAACTTAATGAATGGAAAAATCAGGGTAGGGGATCTCTGAAGGCGCGAGGGTGCTGCCACATAGAGAGTCCCGTCAGTACTAAAATTTCTAATTTAATGAGAACCAGAATGAAAACTGTAACGCCGTTAGTGGTAGTTGCAGAATCTTCTGCATATATCAGCGCTGACATCCTAACCTAACAAACTGACAACTTATCTATTGTGACAGCTGCAAACCAAACGTTTTACGACGTGTATCGAACGGTTGTACTATATTTCTATGTACAATTACTCAAGAACCACCCTGTATAAAGTTTATAAGTGGTACACCGAGAAAAAGATTTATTTGTGATATTCAAAATCTTATTGTGTCAAATAAATATGATTTTCCATATGGCCTAACTAATATTTAATTTGTCGTTAAGAAAGGATTTGTTTCAAGTTCGGAAAGTAGTAACATACTCATTGTCATCGATAAAATGAGTTATCTATCGAAAATTACATTTATTCTTGTAAAGATTTATCAAATTTGTCTCAAACAACATTTATTGAGGTATAATGACAAAATAGTTATATTAATCTTTGAAAGCATTTAAATTAAATAAAGTAGTTTTCCAATAACAAATACTTATTTTTGCAAGCTAACTATATTGTTTTATTATAGAAAAATTACTTTATGGTAGAATGACATTTCTTTATCATAAAAAAATGTATTGTATCGGTAAAATATATTTATTTACCAAAAAAAAAGTATATTGTCTGGGTTAAAGATATGTTTTTTATTCGTAAAAATGTATCTTCCCAGCAAATTATAATTTTTGTTGGAAACAAATGCTCCTTCTTCAAGAAAACTATTAATTTTTACTAAAATTCAACATATTTATCATAACCGAACCATAATTTTCATAAACATTATATTGCCTTATAGTGAAAAAATATATTTCCCTAAAAACCGAATTATTTATGGTATTGTTTTTTGTTTATGGAAGTTATCTACATGCACTATTCAATACACTGAGCTTATGAAATGTTTCTAAATATTTAGAAATATATTAAAAGTTCACGGAGTATTAAGCAGCATGGGTAACTTCCACACGGTTCTCTAAATAATTAGGTTACATAGGAAAATATATTTTTCACAAATATTTGTCTAAGCCGTTTCCAGACTATATCGAACAACAAAGTTGACTTTCGTTTTGTATGTGTGGACTAGTCGATCGAATTGGTCGATGGTTAGTCTGGACACGGATTAAAATTACAGTATTTTTATGACAAACATGTTTAAACCTAATAAAAATTAATGGTCTCTATTTATGCATGAAACTGTTTAGTAGGAAAGCAGGATAGGAATAAAAAACTAGCTGCTGAATATTTTTATCTATTGAAAAGAAGACTATACATTTTTAAAATAGATACCATACATTGATAAAACATACCTACATGATCTAAAATATAACCAACAATGGTATCCACAAGATAGCCTTGTCTATCCTTAAGTGTGCACATTAATGCTTTCCCCATAGTAGTTTTTTGGAGTTCTTGGAGTAGATCTGACACTTTAAATTGAGAAATGTGTATGTTTGAGGTACATTTCGCTTGATTGTTGCTTCTACCTACTTAAATATAATTGTCATTTATTTCCTTACCTTCAAAGATATCTCACAATTCTTGTAATCACCATGAGTTTAACAATTCATTCATTCTATTATGTGATTTATAGCAAATAATTTTTTTTTCTCGTAACAATAAATGTACAATTATACTGAAATACTTATTTTTTCGGTATAAAGTAGATCTTAGTGTGGATTTATGCAGACACGATTAACAATTATCAATTAGCATTTAACAATTAACAATTATCAATTATAAGTTGAACTACTCATTTCACTATGACTCCGTTTACGCACACAATTAACAATTATCATTTATCGATTAACAGTTGCGAAGTTGGTCAACTTTTAACTTCTTAAATTAATTGTACCGAATTTTCATCCAGTGCGCAGATAGTTCGCAGATCCTTACTTTTTTCATAGAAAAGCGGTTGACTTAGGGTCCTTAGGGCTATGTTATGTGTTTGT
The DNA here is from genome assembly GCA_910591675.1 of Galerucella calmariensis. Lineage (NCBI taxonomy): Eukaryota > Metazoa > Arthropoda > Insecta > Coleoptera > Chrysomelidae > Galerucella > Galerucella calmariensis. The sequence continues at coordinate 3,881 of CAJUYG010005214.1, read as the reverse complement.
TTATTTTAAAATTGTACTAATAAAAGAAAAAAAGTCTTCAATTCTACTATACACCTCCAAAATTGTTCCAATGCACAAATAGACATGAAAATGTAGGGTTATTGTAACTAGAATATCGGGCTTGTGCGCATGCTTACTATTTTCTCCTAATTTATAATTGTATCTGCATAAACGATGGCAGTTTTACTAATTGTTAATTGATAATTGTTAATCGTGTCTGCATAAATCCACACTTATTTGAGGCTAATAATCTATAGGCTTATTTGAAAAATGTAAATTTCTGTCAAAACTTTCAAATGACTTACCATGAATATTTAATTTGTTGTTTTAAAGTGATGGAATATTATTGAAGATGTTAGGTTTTTTCCTGGGTAATGAAAACAATTTTTACCCAAATAGCATTGTTAATTTTTATAACAAAATATTATATGGTGCTTCGTAGACTTTCATAGTTTCCGAAGAACAATTGTATGAAGGTGTGCATAAAGGAGAACAAATTTTTTTACATTAAAGAAATTACACTCGAATAAATCATTTTTTTATATCAAAATTTCCCAATATTTTCACGTTAATATGGCTTCTTAATAATTAATAAGCAAAGTTAGTCTTAAACAAAGGGGGGTCAAACAAATCAGTTTATTTGTCTATAAATAACTCTTCTCTCGGTGTACACACAGCAACCACAATAAAATTTCAAATGTTTTTAATTAACCTAACTTGAAACCGTTTTTATTTATTCAATTCGGATTGAATAATTTATGTTATTTAGATTGTTAGTTGAAAAGTTCGCTACGCCCTTGTGCATAAATGAAGTTTATAAAAATACTAACATTCTGCACACAAAGGTCTGAACGCTAAAGAACCTGCTGGCAATGGCGTGCCAAGAGTATATTTTTCATATATGGCCGCCCTATAGAATGATTACACAGACCGAGTAATTGTATAATTTGAATTTGTTTGAATACATTATTCGCATTTTTCCGAAACAAAACGACACCGAGCACCGGAAGTAGTCCATCGTGGGCTTTGGGAAAGTTACGCGAAGCAAAAAAATTGGGAATTAAATGGTTTTTTTTATCAGATGAGGTTTTCTTCGTAAACCGAGAAAGACCATTAAAATTCAATATATTTAATATTAAATGGAAGATAGAATTTGGGTATGCAGATACTTATAGTATATTTTCATCATATTGATAGCGCGATTTCAGGTAAGAGACCCTAAAACCGCAACAAACCATAGACGTGCATTGGGATTTAGGCAAGATGAAATAAATCAATTGTATCTCAATTCTGCAAAAGCGAATATATGATGAATTTTGACTAGGTACACCATCTGCAAGTTTTTAACAAATCAGCCCTTTTTAGAGCTACAAATCATTCCTATATGTAGAACTTACTAATTAGTTAATAAAATTAAACAATTTAGGATTTTATTCTTACCCAACTACACTGCACTGTCACGGCAAATTTATCACTTCTAAATATAAAAATAAAAAACCAAAAACTTGGTAATTTGGATTTATAACATAAATTTTGAGGTTATGTGAAAAAATTGTGAGTAAAAAAGCACAACACACAACCTAGCCATTCAACTTTTTTCCATAGGACTTGTAGCTTTGCCGGAAATCGCGATAAACTATTTTTCACCCTTAAAACTCACCCTCTCCCACTTCTCGAACTCGGATCGCCCGTAATATATTTTTGGAACTTTAGTTCTCTACGTCAGGTTAGGTTTGAGCAACCTGGGGTCGCGACGCAAAAGATCTGACCGTTGCGTTACGTTATGCTACGTTGCTTCGTTATGTGCCTTACTTGTGCGTGTGCTCTCTCTCTCTCTCTCGTTTACGGAGCAGCGATTCATATGCCTCGGCCGGGAATCGAACCCGAGCCGCCCGCGTGGAAGGCAAGCATTCTATCACTAAACCACCTATATTAAAATTCTATGCAAAGCTGGTATTCGCAGTGCTGGTGATCTACTTGGATTTGTTCGGATAAATTATTCCCATAATTTTTTTTGCGTGATTGATCTTTTTTGTTTATTTATAGCATCGGTTGTCAGGACGGTAGGTTGTGTTTATTGGTTTCTAAGTTTAACACGTCGGTAAGTGACTTACTTACCGTTCAGACGTCGAAAAGTAATAAATAGCAATAGCAACAATTTCACCAAAATGCAAAATATATATTTATATATTTATGTTTTAACATATAAAAAAATTTTTGGCAACAACCTATTGTTCTTTGGATTATATATTTCATATAGGTAAGTATATTTTATTTTATTTCAATTTGACAACCCACTTTTATAATTTATATTATCAAAGTTGTAATTTGTAAGATTCTCATTAACCTTTTTTAATTATATTAATAGTTTTTTAATTTAATATCAACAATTGTAATATTCTCAATTTTGTATTATTAACTATAATATTATTTTCACATTCATTTTATATCTATTAACAACTCTTGCTTAAATTATTTTAACAGAATCTTGTAAGATCTTCATGTATTAAGTTTACCATTTCTCTTTAAATTGTAGCCTGATGATGGTAATATTGTACCGAAACTAGTAGCGCATCATAAGTGTCCTTTTGAGGAACTTTTATTAAATTTTGTGGTTTGGACTTTGAGTTTTATTGAACCATTGGTTTAAATATTTTTTTGCGCGATCGATCGTTTTTGTTCATTTACAGCATCGGTTGTCAGGACGGTAGGTTGTGTTTACTGGTTTTTAAGTCTAGCACGTCGGTAAGTGATTTACTTACCGTTCAGACGTCGGTAAGTAAATCACTTACCGACGTCTTAGCCCTACATACATTTAAGTGGTCCTAAATAATATACTTATTCCTTCATTCATTACACAAAAGGAACAAGGTTTATTTATATTTTTTTGATAAGCAGAACCGAACAGAACAATATAAAAAGTAATATATAGCATAAAAACAATTTCACCAAAATGCAAATTATATTTCAAACTGATCGAGAAATATAAATGTCACTTTAGACATTTCGTTCATTTCGAAGAAATTTTAAATTTTTTATTCGAAATTTAATATGATCGCGCAAAAAATGGTATAAGCTTCTCGAACGTTAAGGATAATACCGGTCTCCAGCAAAATTGGAGGCTTCGCTACGCTCAGCCTCCAAATATTGCTGTCGACCGGTAAAAAACTCTTACCGTTCTTAATACTTAATATAATACTATATTGTTTTATGTGTGATCTGGCCATCCTCCTATCTTACCCCACAAAAATCAATATCGGATCATTTCGCCTGAAATGCAGTTGCAGAGATAAACAACTAAATCTAATAGCAAATACTTCTACATTTCGTAATATACAGTGTGGAAACCACTTATGGAATAAAATTCTTTATGTCATTATTTTAGAAAATTATAAAAAATGACGAGACACGTCAACTTTTGAATTGAGTTGTGCGTAAAATTTTAAAATTAATAAATTATTACACTTGAAATATTGGTACTTTTTTAAATTAGCTAAATATGGATTTATCAAAAATCTAAACTAACTATTTATTAGATGTATTTGTATATTAAACAAAACCCTGCTAAGACCATGAATTTTATCATAAATACCTAAAAATTGCCTAAAAACGCCAATAATTAGACAAAATCGGTAAATAATGTGGATAGTTTTCTATTCTGTCAGTTGTTGATGTGTTGAGAGTTTATAATAAAAAATTAAAATCTTTGTCAAACACTCTTTCCTTGTCGACATAACAATGAAATATTTAACTAAGACTCACCGAATTGAGATTTTAATGATGATCGGGTACGGGGATAACTGCAGAAGTCAAGTTGAAGTGGCAAACTTATTTAATCACAGGTATCCCGAATTGCCTAATATTTCACAAAGTACTGTGTC
>CAJUYG010005213.1:0-14430 GCA_910591675.1 Galerucella calmariensis | reverse complement strand
GGATGGAAGGATGGAAGGATGGAAGGATGGAAGGATGGAAGGATGGATGGATGGAAGGATGGAAGGATGGAAGGATGGAAGGTACCAAACCAATATAAGAGTAAACTCATCAGCACGAATTTTAGGGGTTATCATGTATATCACTATAAATTTATAACCAAATTCGAGTAATTTATACTAATGGTTCTGAAAGTGTGAAGAGTGTATTTTGCACTGACGGTATAACACGATCCTGCCTATTATCAGGAGCAGCTTCAGTGTTAACTACATCTGGCAATCCTTGAAATTCATACCCAGTGAAAACCATGCTGATGGTGTGACTATGCACTTAGCCCACTTTAGATTCTAGAAAATGGCTTCAATTCTGACCCGCTCAATAGAAACATATACAGTATGCGAAAACTCTTTCGAGTCCATTCCATTTACACAAGTACGACAAGGAAAATATGAGAAAAACTGCTTTAAAGAGAGAGAAGAATAGTTGTGGGCGTATCTAGTTCATCCGAGGCTGGAAGAATGACGAGAGCAGAATGGATGAACCTCGGATGAACTAGATACGCCCACAATTATTCTTCTCTCTTACAAGCAGTCTTTCTTATATTTTCCTTGTCGTACTTGGAATGGACTCGAAAGAATTTTAGCATACTGTATAATATCCTTTTTCACTTAGAATCTGTCGGAAAGAAAGTTATATTTCTATGGAAATCTTAGGGATCTTTGGTAATAAATGAGCTGACCTGACTGCAAAAAAAGCACACAGTCAACAATAACAAAAAAGGTCGGATTATTACAAGCTGCACATTAGGCAAATAATATCATTATGGCAGAATCAATGGAGTCAACATGCGTCCAAGCTAGGTATGTTAAAAACATCTGTTAAGCCATGGGTGCGAAATTACATTTAAAAGGGAAAGAACAGGTCAAATTAACAGGAATTAGGATTGGGCGCACACATTTCACATCCGTCTTCATGCGAAATATGCAATACAATTTCAACAATAAATCATATACCTATAAACTGCCCAAAATAAAATAGAATAGAATATGATAGAGTGTGATAAAATATAATAGAGTATAATAGAAAGTAATAGAATATAATAAAATAAGAAGGATAAAATGGAATAGAAGAGAATAGAGTGGTATAAGAACTTTGCGAGAAACCAGTGATTAGGAGAATTGAATATGTACGTTTTTTTATTTTTATATAAAAATGACGTTGCCAAGTATTAAGTATTTATCAAGTTTTTCCTTCTGCTTCATCGAAGTTTTTCCCTTCAACCTTCATTGTGGTTTCCAGCTTTCAACATTTTCTTGAAATTTGAAAAAAACACCTTAATTTTATCATCAAATAATAGTGCGCATCAGTGTCCAGTCCTTCCGTTATATTTTGATTACGCCAATTCATTGATCACCCTACATACGCACAGGAGGCACAGCTATTCTGTTCTTCTGTATACGAATGATACAAGCACTTAAACATTATGGTAGATACGACAGAGATAAGTTCGCCACAGTTATTGTAACAGATGTAATTTTCGTTTCTCAGTTGGGCTTTTTTCTGTGTGTAATCTAAACAGTTAAAAATCAGAGCAATTTCGGAAATAATGAAAAAAATGTACAAACTAGAAGAAACTGGACCTGTGAAAGTAATATTGTGGTTGGTAATCTATTTTTTCAGTTCATCCAACATTGAATTGAAATCATACGTCTGAAAAATTTTATAACATCAAAACAAACCTCTCGTTGGTTTTTGCTGAACGATAAAGCTAGATTTATGAGCTCTGTTGTTCGTCATTCGTTTTTTTAGATTCTCTCTACTCGAAAATCAAATATCGACATCACATATACTCGTTTATAACACTAACCAAATACACATAATGCTGGTAATATTTCTAATAATATCTTTGAAACAAATCAACAATTTCGAAATTATACACAATGAGCGTATAGGTACTAGTATACAGATTAAAATAACCAGATGAATCATACATTACGCAAAATATCTACTTGATACTAAACATTCATTAAGAACTAACACATAATTAGAGGTACTGCATATTTGTGATGAGAAACAAGAACTAGACTTCCTTGAAAAATTGGAAATTAGGAGACACTTTAGAAATACACAATATGAAGTCGTCAAGTAACCAGATAAATCTGGGTAGCTCTCCACTATTGAATAGTCTTTTCAAACCACAATTGTAAATATCAGCCGATATAGTCTTCATTGGTTTCTCATATCATTGCACAGTTATCTGATCTTAAACGGGAAAAAGATATCCAGGATATCCTCATAGGACTAAAAATACACAAGCTTCAATATTTGTTATTATTTATTTATCTTATTTTTTACCTTTTCATCAAAATGTAACTTCTATTATTCCGACGATAATATTTCAAGGTGTCGTGTTGCTAGGACTTCGGAATATGGGATTAATGAGAGTGAAGAAGAAGAAGAGGCTGATGTAGCGTTTTCGACACTCGAAGCAACGGAAGACGAAGTTCCAACTCTGAACAAATGTATGTAAATGAGGTTTATTGTTGGTAGTGGTACTAAATGTCTTTTAGAGAGCGAAAAGTGCAGTGAATATTTGATGAATAGGAGACAAGTAAATCATTATATTAATGTAACAAAATCAGATGCTCAAGTGATAGCTTCTTTGCAAGGAGATCTAGTTTCAAAGTCAGAAAATGTAGTTAAAATCACTCGAAGAGATGTTTTCTGGTGTGAATATTTGGGCCATTCAAGCGAATATTCTATCAACACAATTTGCAAAACATGCCCAGAGAGAAAACAATTTTTCAAATCATTATCTGCTGATATTGAAGCGAAAAGATTTTTGCAAATTATTTCGTCATACGTTTGTGGGAAAATTACATCTCCATCAAGAGATGGCATGAATTACTTTTCGTCTTTTGTTGATCATTACACTTTACCATGATTATAATATTAATGGAAAGTGAATTTGATGTTTTTGAATACTTTGAAAGTTATGTTAATGTGGCTGAAGCTCAAAAAAATTAATGAGCTCGAACTAAAGGTTGGGAAAATGGGGGGAAGTATACTTTACATGGAAATAAATATTAAATATACTTTTGCCTACAATTCAGAGCAGAATAGAGTCTCCGAAAGATTGGATCCTACAATTCAAGGTATGACTCGTTTGGACAAGTTTGGATGAGAAGAGAGGGATAATAGTATGTGTCAGATTTATAAGAAAAAGTGATAGGATGCGATGAATTCCCCATTGCTTAGATGATTATGAATTAGAAATCATGATAGCCTTGAAAGCTGGAGATTGGTCCTTGGATGTTCCAAGAACATATTATAATGAAATAGAAAATTACAAGGAGACGAAAGAAGATATTCAAGAAGAGATACAGTCATTAGTCAAAAATGAAACATGGGTAATGGAAACATCTCTACCAGATGTGGAAATAGTTGATTATAAGTAGGTTTTTTCTGAATAATGGATAGGAAAATAAAAAAAGGCTAGGCTAGTAGCGAGGGACCATCAAGTATGTGAACTTGTGTTAGCTTCATAGGGCTTAAGACAATGCCCAAAATGCTGGAACAATTTCATCAATGAACACTGGCTTAGATCTGAAACGGTTAAAAGTTATTTTTATAATTTATAATTAGATACTTGTACATACTACATTGTACATACTACACTAAAAACAAATTTATGCTTATATGCTTATATTTGGATGATTTTATCTCATTGTTGAGTTGAGATCGGGAAGTAGAAACAATTAAGAGCAGTTTCATATCCAAAATGGAGATCCTTGATTTGAGTAATATTGATAAATTATTATTTTTGGGACAGACCTAAAACGAAATAAAACTTTCATTTCACAAAAACAATTAATCACAAAAGTTCTTGAAATATTTAAAATGGTGTTGTGTGTCAAAAATTCATAAACAAACCAAAGTTGATTCGAAAAAAATTGATGTAAATACTTTCAAAGAAATAAGAAGCTGATAGCGAGCTTAATCAATATTATGCTTAGTTCACGCCCTGATATATTTTTCAATATTGGATACCTAAGTAGATTTCAAAACTGTTATAATAATGAGCAATGGGGACAACTGTAGGATGAAGAATAAGGCAGAGTATGCGTCACTATCAATCTGCTGCACTGAGTGCATATTTCTGGGAAATTTATTTCACGATATTCTGATAAATGTTTTTTCCGTAACCATTCATTGAGATAATCAGTCTAGATCTCTTTTTCAAATTTATATTTTTATTGTGTAATACACAAGTAGCTATGTATGTCCGTTGAATTGACGGGGTTTGTTGAATATACAATCCAACACTCATGCAAAGCTATCATTAGTGTAGTGAATTCAAGTTGGCAACTGTACACATCATAATGTTAATTCTTAGATGTTTCCGTTCCATGTTAATGGTAGTTGGAATTGTACTTATATTATGTTATAGTAGAGTTATAACATTTGTATACCATGTTACAATTAAGAATTTTTACCAAATGAAGTAATGAGTTTATTAAGAGTTGTTTCTTTCGGATACTGAAATATAATATGATTTACAACGAAAACAAAATCCCACCATTTCGCATTTAACTGGTCTATGCTACCAACATGTAATTTCAGTTATTCAATCATGACCTATTGAAATTGAATATAAGGCTGAAAAACAGAACACAAACTTTGTAATTTAAACCCGCACCACTGTATCATGATATAGAAATATGTACCTACTACATTCCGATCAATAAACAAACTAGAAGAGTAAACAGGCATATTATAATAATATGATGCCAACATAAACAATGTCAGTTGATTTATTTATTCTGTTGTCTTCCACAGATGTTGCCGTGTCATATTATTCGAATAAAATAATCATCCACTGACTTAAATTTTTTTGTAGTTCCTTAATATGTCCTTCAATGATCATCATATTATTATGATTCAGATAAATCTTTGACAAAGTACCTACACAATTTGATTCATACATGAGAGAATGTTCATAACAGGATGTCAATATGAAGGTTGCTGTTTTTCTTCATTTTTTAGCGATGTAACAAAACCGCTTTTATTGATTGATCAAATTTTTTTGCAGCTGTTAGTTTTGATTTTAACTGAATATGTAATGGCTGTATATGTATTCAACTGATATAGAGGAAAAATGAAAATCTATAACTATACAGGGTGAATCACGACCAACGGGATGGAGGCTTATAGCGAAATCGTGAAAGTTTTGGAATGTGTGTCACTTCAGTAGTTTGTACCATAGATAAGTTTGTACAGGGTGTCCCAAATTGGTGTGTTTTGCAAGGTATCTCGTAAACTAGAGGAGATAGAAGAAAAGCAGTTAAGATGTTATGATTTCTTTTTTTGTTAAAGTAACTAGCTTCTCTTTCGTAACTCCCTGCAGATGGAAGATACAAGGCGATTATTGAAACCTGCCGAAAACTACAAGGTACTATAACTTCTCAATTAAGAAAAATATAAAAAAACGTTATGAGAACTTTTGATGGATATAATATCAAAGAGCTCAGTAGCGCACATAATTTCATTAAGGAAATATACTCGTAATTCTAACTTATGTTGCTTCAAATGGGTACTAACTGCATATTTAGACGTTTTTCGTTTCCTTTTTAATTCTTATTCACCTGATACGACATATTATATATCTATTTTCAGTGGTTGGGGCTACAATGCAAATAAACCATTTATGCATGTTATCAGGTGAAACACCCTTAAAAAATTAAACACAATTTCATTTATCAAAATTATAATTATTGAAAAATAAAACCAGATCAAAAAGATGAAAACAATAAACTTATGAAACAACAAGAAACATTGTAGACAACTAATCTACCTATAAGTAACTTATTTTATTGGAATGTAAAAATTACATTAAATGCTCTCCGTTTTCATCGATTGAAAAATTTTTCGTTTAAATAATCTCCAACCAATAATCAGCTATATTTACCTACTTTGTTTTTAGTCCACTGATTTTATTTTTGGTAATGCTGAATTGATTGGAGATTATTTAAACGAAAAACTTTCAAATCGATGGAAACGGAGAGCATTTTGAACATTTAATGTAATTTTGACATTCCAATGAAATTAGTTATATGTAGATTAGTTGTCTACGATGTTTCTTGTTGTTTAATAAGTTTATTGTTTTTATCTTTCCAATCTGGTTTTATTTATTAATAATTATAATTTTTATAGATGAAATTGTCACGCATCAGTATCCTTAAGGCGCGTTCTCACGGGTCAAGTTTAGTTGACCAGCTTTAGTTGATCAACAAAAATTCACCACGAATTGAATTAATTGTTGTTCACATATTTCAATAAAAACTGAATCACTTTGATGATGTATCTCTTGTATTTGTAACACCTTTTAGAAATATATCCGCTCTTTTATACCAAAATAATTTTGGTATGTACAATTCATCTGATCCCATTCCACTTTTTATTGATTTACACATCAATGAATGTTCTTTTTTATATATTGTCCTAATAATCTTGATTTTGTTTTTCAAATCAGCAATGGTAAGACCAGGAATTTCCATTTCCTTCACTATCCAACCCAAAGCATTTTCTCGTGCATCTCTATTTCTATATTTATCCGTTCGGTGGTTCCATATGATTCCAAAAATTTTATCATAACATTTTCAGACCACTTGAGGATCATTCTTCTGGTATTTTTATACTTTCAGTAAAATTTTATTTCACAAATAAAAGACAAACCACACCACGACCAGTTGCAAGAGTACTACACATTCAACAAATGTTGACTGTCTAGTTCACACGTTTCAAGACAAGTTTCAACTTGAAAACAATTCGTGATGACACATCACTTGAACGATAAAAGTTTGACTGGGTCAAACTTTTGTTGATCAATTATAAAGTTGATCAACTTTATTGAAAGATAGATACTTTTGTTGATCAACCAAAGTTGATCAACTAAACTTGACCCGTGAGAACGCGCCTTTATAATGAAATGTTAAATTTCGTTACTAAGTGATCAATTTTTTAAGGATGTTTCACCTAATAACATCCATACATGGTTTATTTGCACTGTAGCTCCAACCATTGTGAAAAGATGTATAATATGTTGTATCAGGTCAATAGGAATTAAAAAAGGAAACGAAAAACGTCAAAATATGCAGGGTGTCCCATTTAAAACAACATAAGTTAGCATAATATTTCCTTAATGAGCCCCCTAACAAAAAATTCTGTGCCACTAAACTCTTCAATAGTATGTTTATCAAAAGTTCCCAAAACGATTTTTTATATTTCTCTTAACTAAGAAGTTATAGTACCTTGTAGTTTCCGACAGTTTTCAATAATCGCCCTGTATCTTCCAGCTACAGGGAGTTACGGAAGATTCAATTATGCTATCGTTACTCCAACAAAAAAAGAAGTCATAACATTTCAACTGCTTTTCTTCTATCTTTTCCAGTTTACGAGATACCCTGCAAAACACACCAATTTGGGACACCCTGTACATTTTAAAATTATTTTGAAATATACAGGATATTCCACTGAAGTGTGGCAAAGTCATATCTTTTCTCATGAGACACCCTATATTTTATTGCATTTTATGATTGCCACTGAAAATAGAAAACTCCTTCATAACGGTTCCCTATACCTAAATGCAAAGGGTTCCGAGTTATGCTGACTTTCTTAAAAATGAGAAACTTTCGAAAAAAATTCATAACTCATTGATATAACAAATTCTGGAAAATTTCCTCTTACATCCAAATAGTTGGACATTTGTTAAATGTATTCCACGATTGAGTACTAAACATCTCTTTACAGGGTGTTCAGAATTTTCAGTTTCATTATTAGATCATTCAATGTGCAAAATCGTGCTTATTTCATATAGAATGTCCTTTTTCGAAATGTATAAGGGTGTTCTATACCTAGGTATTATACTTTTCGTGCAATTTACAATTTTCTTGAATTGTATATGGTAAATCGATTTTAAAACACCTGCAATTCTCTCTAAATTTTAAACTAATGATCGTGGTCGTGTTGATAATTCAATATGGCGACCAAAATTCATTCCTCGAGTAGAAAAAAAATCTAGGATTAATCTTTTCGTTTAAATTAAATCCTCACACATTAAGGCAGTCTCAATGAAATCTGTGACCTCTGCTGTGTGTATTGCTATCCTTGTTTTGGAATAAGAGAGTCGATATAGATGTTAGTTATAAACAAAGTGGGTTGTCAGTAGGTATAGCGGGTTATTTACCTAGTCTTATGATCGATGGCAGTCAAAAAATGCACTAGGATCAAATAAGCTTCTGTCATGTTGATACTCTTCGGCAGAGCCAGATATGGACATTCACTCTTACTACCATCTGTCGAGTCAATTATTCATGCAAAAACATCAAATAGAATAAGTATCCATATGTTCTAGTTCTGCTTATGAAGTTGATGTCTTAGTGCTGCTTGTATTTACCTTCACCCTGTACAACTAATCTCCAGCATTTTGCAAACACGACGAGCAGCTAACAGTGGAAACAACATAGTTTATAAATCCACCTTGCATTTTATTTAAATCAGTTTTTGGGTGGCTTCAAACGTAACAACCAATATCTGTCAATAACATTACGAGTAGTACTTACCATTACAAAATATGATTTATTGATTGAGGAGTTGAGATCTTGGTGGATTGATGTTTATTTTTTCGCAAATATTAATTTGTTCCTGTTGGACGTCGGAAATGATCCTTGACTTTCTTTATATTTTTGTTTAATTTCTATTCTTTGTGTCCTAAAAATGGACAATGGATATTATTCAAGCTTAACTCGCTCTGGCTTATTTATCAATTTTGAATTTTATTCCACCGCATATTCACTTCAACTAACTACCTGCTCTGTTTTTATTATTTTTACTGACATGGTGTAGTTTTTTCGTTTTTTCGGTTCGCATAAAATCGAAAATCACTATCAAAATGGCTAACATTATGGTAGAGACAGCTTTACCGGAATCTCATTTTATTTTATGGGTAGTGAGCTTGATCTCGCCACACGTAGGTCTTGTTATTTCTTATTGCTTTTATTTTGCTGGGCTAGGTGAAAGGACAATTTATTGCTACATTGCGGTGATATTATCTAGATAGATCGAAAATATCATTCCTTTAAATAGCACAATCATTGGAAATGGAGGAATATCGTAACGGAACTCCTAAATTGTTCAAAATTGTAACTAATAAATAGGTCAAATATATCTCATCTTCACTGAATGTGGAGAAAATATTCCAAAATGTATTCCATATTATTTTAAAGACGAGTAAGTGAGCGTGAGTTTTAAGTATGGAACGCCTAACTTATCTCAGAAACGGATCTCACGATTTTTATAGATTTTGGCAGATATTATGGTAGTACCAATATTGTTGTCAGATCCTCCTTCCCAGATGGATGCCCCTGTATATTTTTTTCTTGTGGAGTCCTCAAGAAATACTGATCATCTTTCATGTGACGTTCCCTAATGCTGAATGCCATAGTTTCAGAGTTATAGCTACATTTACATATCACATGGCTATGACTGCTTTGGCAGCTTCAACGTTCCAATGGATTAGTATTGTTGGTGTTAAATTCACAATGGATCGTATATCTGTAAAAGAACGAATTGATATTAGGATATAGTGATATGCGTAGAATCAACAAATCCCATAACAAAATATTCAACGAAACTGCAGATTCAGTAAAATATTTATCCATATCAGGTTACAGAAAAACTGCGCTACCAACAACTGCGCTTTTCGCCAAAAGAGCTCCAGACAATAAAAATTATCCATTTTTGGGTTATGGTTGAGAGTATACCCAATCGAGAGTATTATTTTTGAGCTATATTTACTTTTTATGAGCAGAATAGATGATATGCAAGTAACCTAACCTAACATGACCCCTCGCGATAATCGACTTTTGATAAATATCTTTGGAAACAGGAGGAAATATTTCAAACAAACTATTCTTGAGGATTGGGCACAACAAACTGCCGCATAAAACAATTATATTCTCGATTCCAGCTCAGTGTCTGCGAACAAAAATTAATCAAAATCGGAGAAGTAAGTAGGTAAGCGAAAATACTGATTTTTTCAATCATGTATTGTTAACTGACGAATCTACTTTCCACAATAATGGTTTGGTAAATAGACATAATTTTCATTATTACGTTAGAGCAAACAAACATTTTTTCCGTAGTGATGAATGCTAACACCGATAGAGTGTAAACTTTTGGTGAGGAAATGTTGGCGAGATAGGTATGTAATCGGCCTGTATTTTTTTGACACTTGGATGGAAGTATGGATAGGTAGAGACAGTTCTAATAATTGGCCAGCTAGTTCACCAGAATTGACCAGGATGGATCTCTTCAAATGGGTTTATATTGAAAATATTGTGTATGCTACGCCCCTTACTATTCCAGACGATATAAAATTGAAAATTTCGAACGCTTTCGCGTCTGTAACATTTGATATGTTATATAATCTGAGTAAATCGCTGGAAGCTCAAATCAAGTGTTGCATTGCACAAAATGGCAAGCAGTTTGAGCATCTACCTATTATAATGATTTTTCATTTTTTGCTTTAAATAATTTGTGGTCGTTGTGTACTATTTATAAATCTGCTTTATTAAAAATGTGTTTTTGTTTTATTATGTGCTCAAATACTTATCGGTATATATATATATACTGCAGCCTCAAGTGAGCATACTTCTCGGCAGTTTCGCTGTTCTTTCACAACTACGTCAAGATCATTAGTTTAAAGGTTAAAGAGAATTGCAGATATTAGAGAGTTATTGAAACTTTTATAAGGTCAAGCAGTAATAGTGCTGCCTTCTTAGTGACATATACGCATGCGCATTTGATGTTTTAAATAAGGGAAACATTATTAAGGTTAGTGCTTGTCCTTATTTGTACGCGAATACTGCTGTGCACTATCCCTTAATATAATGTCATTATAGAGTTTCTTGTTTCAATAACTCCAAATTTTAAGTCTGTTTTAAGGTAGAGCACTATTAATTTAAGGTCATCACAATTACTGCAATGCAGTAAAATCGTGTTTTCAATAACTCTCTATTTTAAGATGTATTTACCATACAATCTAATAATATTGTAAATTGCACGAAAAGTATAACTCCTAGTTATAGGACACCCTTATACCATTTGGAAGAGGACATTTTTTGAGCATGGTGTATAACTGAAATACTGGGTGTTTCATTCAAATTAAGCACGATATTACACATTAAATGATCTGATAATGAAACTGAAAACTCTAAGCTCTCTGTGAAGAAATGTTTACTACACAATCGTGGAATACATTCAATCAATGTCCAACTATTCAGAAGTAAGAGAAAATTTGCTTGATTTTTTCCAAATTTTTCAAATAAAAAAAAAGTCAGCATAACCCGTAACTCTCTGTATTTAGGTATAGGGAACCATTATTAAGGAATATTTCATTTTCCAAGTAAAACTAGAAAATGCAATAGGATAATGTAGGGTGTCCCTTGAGAAAAAATATAACCGCCACACTTGTTCGAAACATCCTGTATATCTCCAAATAATTTTAAAATGTAGCCATTATGAATATACAAATCACTAAAGTGGCAGACATTTCAAAACTTCCAACGTTTTACTATATACCTCCATCCCGTTGGTCTTGATTCACCCTATATAATAATCATATATAAACACAAGTTTTAAATTGCTTATTATCTGTAACGTTTTTGCCGGGAAGCGCAATTGTCGTTTGCGCTTATGTCGGGGCACTTTTGATCGGACACCAGAAAAACTGCATCAATTGAAAACGATCTTTAGATCTATGTGTCCTTTTAGAAGACCATCCACATTTGAGTACTAGACAAATATGCAGAAAACTTGATATGCCTCCAGGAGTTGTCAGATGATTATCTCGATAGATGTGATAGTGTAGGAGAGTTAGATGTCAAGGTTGAAAAAATTATATACAAGCATTTTTTTATGAAAATGTACGATGGATATCTTCCTAAACAGCATAGTAAAAGTCCTGTCAAATAGGACTATGGCAAGTTGTGAAAATCGGTCGCCATTTTGTTTTTGTCATTTAATTGCAAATATCTCAAAAACTATGTGATTTATGAAGTCGAGTCAAAGAAAATTTTTATATAAAATGCAAAACTACACTTGATGTGATATATCAAAAAGATGTATTTCAAGTTCAACAAAATTATTCATATTAAAAAATCATTTTCGTCCTCGTCTTTCTCAGGTATGATGCAGGAATTGCAGAAATCAATTCCTAAGCACTGACCATACTTGGAGGAACATCTTAACCCTAGTTTTTTGCAGGAGCATGATTTGCCACATGACCCTTCCTTGCAGTTGCAGAAAACCATTTTTAATATGTCAGAAGGAGCAATTTCTTTTGTAGCGGATGTGGGAACCAGATGACCCTCCCTATCTTGTTGCCAACCATAGGCTAATGGATCCAACTTGCATCCCATCCACTCTTGAACCTAAAAAGTGCATAAAACTTTATTATTTCGGCTAAGTAATAATAATTAGAGAATATACCTGATAATAGACTCTCAAAACATGTTGTACAGCAGCGTCTTTGGTTGGAGGAAGCGCTGGCAAATTAAAATTTCCAGACAGACCTTGCCGAGATGTTATTCGATTATATAAAGTATATCTTAACGTGTCAATTTCTTCTTTGCTCTTCTTGGACCTATGTAACTTTGTAATGAATTGTACACCTGCTTTTTTCAACCGGTTCTTATCCGAATTTTGTTGATAAAATATTTGAAGGCTGTCGAATAAAGAAATGTCATTCTTCATAAGTTGTTAACAGAGTTTATTGCTTTTTTTGAAAATGAACAAGGTTGTGTCACAATATATAGCATGAAGGAACAATATGTATTGTTTAATATGCCCTAGTTTTTCTTAGAGCTCTGATATTTCCGTGACTTTATCAGCTTTGGCAGCTTTTCCTGGCCGGAGCAAAAACATTTTATCATGTTCTGAATGATGAATCAATAGAACGGCAATATCTGTGTCCTACAACTACGATTGGTCTACCAGAAATTGAAAGTTCTACTGCAGTTCTAACGATTAAATAGTCTGCGTCACTTTCAGCCTGTTTTACCTTTAAGACTGCTTTTTCAAATCTAAACTTTAAAAGCTCTATCAGTTTCTGTTTATTATTATTATTTCGTAAAAATTCTTCCTGTGGCGTAACAATTGTATCCCCCAACTTTACTGATATTTCCAAAGCATTTTGTGATCTGACCTGTTGCAAAGCATCCTTTGTTGAAAAATGATCTGAATTGTTTCTATCAAAAACAATTACACAGTCCTGATCATTATAGTTATTTATGTAATAAGGATCATAAAGACGATCATTATGGTACAAGTCGTGAATGTTATCATACATAACACGGCGTGTGCCATAATGATTGTTTATGATTCGTATTACATACAAAATTTTATCTGATGGCAATTTATGGTGCCAACAACCAAACAGGATTACCTACAAGTTTGCCAACAATCATCAACTACTGATGTAAAAGCTGTAGAATCCATTGGAATTAATATTACAAATTGTAGTAATTGTTCTTTTACCATTTATAATAAATAGTTTTGTACATAGTTATGCATTTTGAATAAACTTTTTTGATCAAACCATTACATGTTTTCCTTATAGAATTTCATTATGGTACTTAGTACCATAATGAGCTTCCTTATGTCATCAAAATTGAGTGACATAACGTTGTCATTATGACATGCCATCAGATAAACATGTTTAACGTAATTAAAATATTGGTCGCAAATTTGGTTAAACGTGGCAGGCTTCTGCCATAAAACTTTACGTAAAAGAAAACCCCCATCAATTACATATATTGCATTTTGCTCAGTGCTCGAAGTAGGTGTAACTAGAGCATCGAATTCTTTTAAGAGAAGGATTTTTGTTCCTTTTCTCAATACACCATCCTTAAACAGTGACAGCGGATATGGAGATAATTCGAACCTTAAACAGTCTTTTATTTCTACTGGAGTTTTGTTGGAGCTGATAATTCTATTGAATAATTGCATAGGAGACACGTTAACGTAATTGCTATCAATTTTGATGCTTCCTCTCTTTTGAGAAAAATTCTTGATTCGATCTGTTCGCTTGCACTTAATATTTGTGAATAATTTGCCTACATTTTTGATGAGTAATCTTCTTACAATTTCATCCGCTAAATCCCAGTTTATATCGTTTTTAGCTATGCGTCCAAAGAACAGTGATGTGAATTCTTTGCATTTAAAAGGGTTGTACTCCTCTAGCCAATCTAAGTCAGTTTCATCTCGTTGTTGGCGTGAACGACTTAACTCTATATGTTGTTCAGAAGAGACTGACCTACATCCCAAAAAATCTTCCATAGCTGTTGATACAGGCATACAAACTGACATACCTG
>CAJUYG010005212.1:0-14433 GCA_910591675.1 Galerucella calmariensis | reverse complement strand
TATATCGGGACGAAAGCTTATCTCTCTCTCTTTTTACTGTTCTCTGTCAACAGTGTCAACCTTTCTCTTTATAAATTTTGGTTTCATGGTAGGTATATATGTTACGGTTAAAGTATTTACTTGGCTAGTATATAAGCTAGTTGGATAGTATACAAACTATCCAACTGCCTGGTTATTTTGATGAAAAATCATATTTTCACTAAAATAGCTACGAGTAATGGCTGGTTTGTATACTATCCAGCTAGTTTATGAACTATACAAAATGTATCGCTAAAACTCAAACCACAAGGAAATTACACAAATTAGCTAGCATTTTTGGCTAGTTTGTAAACTATCCACATTAGTTGGATAAAGTGTGAACCTGATATTGGTAGTAATACAAAATAACCAACGAGTTGATTAGTATGTAAACCAACCAACGCGAAACCCCAGTTTCGGTCGAAGTTAACAATAAAAGCTCAGTTTTATTTAAAGAACAAGCAATGGCATTGCTTTCTACTGAAACAACAGAAAATTCTCTCAATGAATCATTACCACAAAAATGCTTATGTTCTGAAGAAAACGTATGTGACCACTGCCAGAATAAAAACAATATTACAGCGATGAGGGATTCATGTCAGGGAAGTCTAAAAAGGCAAACACAAAAATGCTACAAACTTATCGCAAGAAATTTAAGCCAGGAACTGTCGGCATGTCCGTGAGAGTACCCATTCCAGATGTAGATCGAAGTCGGTCAGATCATAGAAATATATTGGGCGTCATAATGAGTGTAGAAGATGAATTTTACCGAATTGGAACTGTTCACGGTGTCCTTAAACAGCTCTATTTCCGCAACGAATATGAAATATGTGAGCAACAATTTTTAAAGTTGGAAAATGTCAAGGCTGGCACCGAAATAACATTACAAAGCGCTGCAGGAAAATTTTCAGTATCGGGTTCATCCCAAGCAGGATATGTGCGATGTCACTGAAAGAAGAGTTGTGCGAATAAAAAGTGTAAATGTCTTGCGTCTGGATATACGTGTAATAGTAAGTGCCACAACAGTGCAACTTGCTCCAACAAATAATACTGTTCTTTTGTTTGGTGGTTTTAATGTCCTGAAATATTTTATTGTTAATACTTTGACACCTGGTATTATTAGTTATATTTTTTTCACTTTTTCCAAAGTAATAATAGGTACCTGTAACAATCTTACATTGTACCAATTTATAAAGCATTTTTGACTAAGGATTTTACTATTCTAAACTAAATTAACCCAAGAGAATTGATTAGTTTGTTGATAATAATAATAATAATAACCAACGAGTTGGTTATTATGTATAACTACCAATATCAGGTTCACACTTTATCCAACTAATGTGGATAGTTTACAAACTAGCCAAAAATCCTAGCTAATGTGTGTTATTTCCTTGTGGTTCGAGTTTTAGCGATACATTTTGTATAGTTTATAGACTAGCTGGATAGTATACAAACCAGTCATTACTCGTAGCTATTTTAGTGAAAATATGATTTTTTCTACTAACGTGCGGAAAGTGAATCTTTTCCGCACTAAAAAGCGTGCGGAAAGAGTCACTTTTCCGCACTAGTGCGGAAAGTAAATTTATTGACATTTGAGGAATATACTGACATTTGAATATTCAAAATATGTATTTTGTATATCCAAGTTTACCAAATGACTGAAAAATTAAGAAATTTATTAGAATTCTGATATAATTTTCAATAAAGAGGAACGCGTACGCTTCAATAATTTTTTAATGGCTGGTATAAGCCTCATCAAATGATTGTCAAATAATAATAAATATCTGACATTTCTCATCTGTCACTTTGAATCAACATAGCAACAAATAAAAAAATAATCGTCAGTCAATACTCTACGTTATCAAAACCAATTTTACCGTCGCAGCTTTTTCTAAGAGATAATTTATCCATAGAAGAAAAAATAGTGTACCTAACACGTGCGTAAAGTGACTTTTCCGCACGCGATTGCTGGCCGAACTCCGCTAAAGCGTCGTTCGGCCATCTGCAATAGCGTGCGGAAAAGTATCACTTTCCGCACTAGTTAGGTAAACTACTATTTCATCAAAATAACCAGGCGGTTGGATAGTTTGTATACTATCCAACTAGTTTATATACTAGCTAAGTAAATACTTTAACCGTAACATATATAAAGTATAAAATTAAGTGAAGAGGTACAAACGTAATATTTATTTCAAAATGAAATGGAATATACAATTTTATTTTTTTAGTGTGATCTAAAAATTTATAATCAAATTTGCATTGAAACTTGGAAGAAATTTTAGAGAATGCATATTTAGAGTTGAATTGACAGATATCTTTCCATGAAACGTAACAGGGGACTTCGGTCCAAGTTGCCAACCCAAAAAATTTCACATTTTTCTACCAATGAGGAAAGAAAATTTCCGGACGATTTTGTCATGTAATGGTCCGTATTATTTATAAATATCCGTAAACGGAGCCTCGACTCTTCAAATTAGATATATATCGATATTTGTAAAAGTCATATCTGATTGGCTAAAAGTTGTGCTGGAGCACCTGATTCCACGTCAATAACGGTAGCGTTCAGAAAACATAACATATACCTAACTCAACTGTTAATTGAGCGCTCACTGAGTAACGAATGGTTGACGTATGTCTTCTGAACGATCATCTTTGGTGTATATCACAGATTCACAGATTATATATGTAGAATACTTACATATAATCAAATAAATGAATACAAAAAATGTTTCAATCATTTCTGAACATTTTTCGTATCTGGCTCTATGCCACGTTTCGTTTTGTATTCAATTGTATAACCTCGAAGTTTTTTTATTTTACCTTCCTATATTTTTGTAAAACGTAAAATGGGGGCAATATTAAATAATCCATTGCTGCTAGACGAGGAAGACTTTAGTCGGGATAGGGAAACGTTTAAGTATACGGAGTAGGGTACGTAACAATACGTTCAACGCATCGTATCGGCTAAGACGTAACGGGTCTACACATGCGCAGTTCGTTACGTATACGGATACGTGAGAAATTTAAGACAAGCTGAAAGTCATAGAAAAATATATTTCTCTATGCTAAAAGTCTCTAAGCAATTTAAAACCACTCCGGAAAATGGCTTCGCTCACTAATCAAAGTGCGTTCACAGAACTTTCATTCAACGGTTCTGCAACAGTTGTGTTTTCTGAGTGACATTATTGACGTGAAATCAGATGCACCAACACAACTTTCAGCCAATCAGATATGACTTTTACAAATTTCGATATTTGCTCGTCGAGGCTTCGTTTACGGATATTTATAAATAATACGAACCTTCGCCTGACAAAATCGTCAGGAAATTTCCTTTCCCAAGTGGTAGAAAAACGTGAAATTTTTTGGGTTGGCAACTTGGACCGAAGTCCCCTGTTACATGGAAAGATAAAATTATTCACATACCACAGACCACCACAGACTGCCACAAGCCACAGACTACCCACCATCAGGGCCATATGAGGGATGAGGGCCATCACCGATCCCCCTATCACATGTACATGTAAATGTGATGTGATACAAAATGGCTGTCTTTCAAATATGTATTTTATAAAACTGGTAATATAAATGATGTTATGAAGAATCTGACTGAATTTTTTTCACAGATAGCGAGAATACATGTTGTTGATCACTCTCCTGTACAGTGCGATACAGTTAAACTGTTTTTTGTATAAAATATCGGGCCAAAAAGTGATGGCTCAAGTGGAGAAAAAAAATCTTATTGGATTTTTTTCTGTAATTCGTGTATAACCCGCAAATTTTTCAACGGATAATCTTCAAAATAGGTGAGTACTATCGATTTTTCACAAAATCAGTCAAAGAATAGTGTTTCCCTATAGTTCACCGGACCCCGAATTCGTGAATGTGAAAGTATAATATTGTGTTCAAGTAAACAATTTATAGTTATTAATAAATACCTTACTAAATTTATATTATTCTAAATTTGAATAATTATTTTATTTAAGACAAAAAATTTTTGTACGATTTCCGGAGTCTCCCGATCAAATGCGAAGAGGTGGCAGTCCTACAAACATTTTAGAAAAATTAATGTTTTATTAATTCAAACAATTTACTCTAGTACCTAATAGTTAACTTAAGTAACACTCGAAATTTGATTGATATTTTAAAAATTTATTTATTTTTCAAAATACAATTTATATTCAAAAATATACTACAATTTCTAGTAGGTATATAAAAATGGAAATAAACTAAGTGATAATTAATACTTGAGAACTAATATCCAACCAACTAATGCTAAATATGGCTCAACACTTATTGCTAATAACAAAGGTTTTTTATTCTATTCATATCTTCTCAATGCTGCCCTTGCTATTTCTATATGTGTGGTACCTATCTATAGTGTAAGGCAACATAACTTTATGCTGAGTTCATATATATTATATTTCATTGTGAATAATACAACCTTTTGGATTTTGAGATAAATATTTATGGAGTCATATAGACTAGACATAACTCTGTTGTTGCCCCAAACTTCTTGTTACTTTACTATAGGCTTTTCAAGTTTTTCAGTAAGCCTTCACTTTGAGGAAACGCCAGAAAGGGGACAGGGTAATAATCGATCACATTTCACGAGTAGAGTAGGTACAATGGTACACAATTTTTTTGCCAGAGGTCACCAGGTAAAAAGTTGAGCCACTTTGAAAAATCCCAAAAATCCTATCTTTGCTTTTATTTTCATTTTTCAATTATTATCACACTTTTTCATCTAAACTAACCTAACCCAACCCAACCTGGTATACATACAAAAAAGGGTGTAGAATTTTATGACTCACTCAAAATCACCTCAACCCTAATATTTCACAAACTCACCCACAGGGTTGGTGTAGGATTCTCTGGTTTAATAGTTTATTGATAACAGCATTTGCTAACAAATATTACAATAAATGAAATATTACACATAATACAATATAGTGAATTCAAATGTTTTGCACACACTGTTTTTTTTATCTACACATTTTTTTACAAAACTGTACATTCTCTAATAAATAATAATAATAAACGTCATTTATTGGTACAACCAAATGGCCATTGCCGAGGTCCTTCATCAAGTTTTATTTACATTGTTTATTATAATATACTTAATAGTAATGAAAGTAATATTTTGTGTAATGAAAAAAAAAATTATTGGATAATAAAAAAAAAATTATTGGAAAATAAAAAAAAAATTATTGGAAAATAAAAAAAAATTATTAGAAAATAAACTTTCCTTCAGTGACTATTTACCACTTCCAAAACTTATGAGGATATTTTCGTTTCAACTGTTGTATGTGATCTCGTTCAATCCATAGTTTGTCCATTATTTCTTTATTAGGCATCCGCTTAGAGAATGTTTGGGACAGAGTTGTCATTCTACCATTCAGTGGCTGTACCTTTGTGGTTTTGTATAGAAGTTTGTTTGATGGATTGTGGAGAGGGTTTGATGGATGTCTCATTTTTGTGATGGCTCTTAAAGTTGTCTCTGCTGTCTGTAATGTTTTCCATACAGGTCTTCTCGTTGTTTGGTATACTTGAGTATCGGTCTACCGATACTTTTGTATATGTGTGCTGCAGTTTTCTTACTTATGCCCATGTTATATATATAAATCGTTTATTTAGTCAAAAAAACTAATTTTACATAGAAATTTACATGATAATACATTCACATTTAATATAAAAAATACATAAGTATATATTTAAAATACCTTTAAAATGATAAAACAAAGTCAATTTTACAAAACATAACACAAAAAAAACATCAACTAGTCAGCAGGTAATCAGTCAGTTTTCTCTTAAATATAATTATGCTTGTAGAGCATTTAATATCTTCAGGCAAATTATTAAAAGCCTGTACACCTTTAAAAAAAACTGAATTTTGTGTACATTTTTTCGTGGCCCTATGAACTCTAAAATTTTGCTTATTTCTAGTATTGTGTTCATGAACATCCTGGTTATAGCTTAAAATATTTTGTAAATATACTGGGGAGATTCCTAATTTAATCTTAAATATAAATATCACGGAATAAAAGAGTAAATATTTTTCAACAGGCAACCACTGAAGCACATTTAACATGGAGTTGATTGGTTCCAATCGCGAACAGTTCAGTATTATCCTCATACCTCCATTCTGCAACCTTTGCAATCGTTGCAACTCATTTTGGTTGAGCAAATACAAAATAGTCGCACAATAATTAAAATGAGGTAATACAAGAGTATTATAAATAACTATTTTAGCCCATTTGGTGAGATGTGGAGAACAGCGTCTCAAATAATTAATTTTGTATGAAATATTTTTGATGAAGTTATTAGCATGTTCCTTGAATTGTAAATTTGTATCAACCATCACCCCTAGATATTTAATTTTTTCGACTCTCTGAAGCTTCATTCCGTCAATAGAAACACTCTCTGTTGCTATATTTAATTTTCTTAAAATTCCACTACCCCCAATTAACATCCATTTTGTCTTTTCGTAATTTATTTTCAACGAATTTCCGTTACAATAATCATTTATTTTACTTATAGAGCTATTTATTTCTTTAAAACAAGTCTCAATGTTTTCATGGGTAAAATAGACCAGGGTATCATCCGCAAATAAGTGTATTGAGCATCTTTTGACTACACTAGCAATGTCATTGATATAAATTAAAAACAGTAGCGGACCCAGAACACTACCCTGTGGCACCCCCATATCATTCTCTATAGTATCTGAGACACAATTACTCACCTTTACCTTTTGTTTCCTGTTTTCCAAATAATGTCCCAACCAGTCAAGTGCACAACCCCCCAAACCAATAGCTCTTAATTTCATTAATAATCTACCCCTATTAATAGTTTCAAACGCCCTCTGTAAGTCCAAAAATACCGCTATTGTGACAAGATTATTTTCAATTGATAACTTCCAGTCATGTAACACCAACTGTAAAGCAGTTTCACAGTTGTGTTTACTACGGAATCCTGATTGCACGTTACTTATTGTTCTATTTCCCTCTAAATAATCAATAATTTGAAGATATATTACTTTTTCAATTAATTTTCCGATAGCACTGATCAAATTTATTGGTCTTAAATGTTGAGCTTTAGTTGGATTCGAAATTTTTGGTATTGGAATTATTGTAGCAATCTTAATATCATCCGGAACCAAACTTGTTTCAATAGAAACATTTATAATATGCAATAGAGGTTGTGATAAACTATCAAAACATTCTTTTAATAAAATTGTGGGTATTTCGTCTGGGCTATTTTTATTTGACATTGAAAATAATATTTCTTTCAAATCGTTATAATTCACTAGTTTAAAACTTACGAAAGTTTCAATTACAGTTAGAGGTATAATCGGATAATTATTAATTGAAGGCAACTGTTCAGATATTTGCTCAATACTCTTTACATAGTAATGATTCAAAGCATTTGGAAAAGTAAGATTCTGGTGATTGTCATAAAGATTATCAAATTCAATATTAGTATTAGTAAAGCTGCTTGTGGCTGTTGGAATGAATGATTTCAAAGTTTTCCACATCTCAGTAGGATTACCCTTGTTTAAATCTATTTTTGTTTCCAAATATTTTCTTTTTTCATGTTTAATTACGTTCACTGCTTTATTCCTATTGCATTTATATATTTGCCAGTTTTCTTCTGATTTGTTGGTAATAAAAGTTTTATAACTTTCATCTCTCGCACTAGTAGCAGCTCTAACTCGATCATTCCACCAGGTCTGATAATGTGGTAGAATTTTTACTTGTTTTTTTGGTGCCACTTCATTGACAACTTTCAAAATTTTATTTACAAAATCCCTGTATTTTTCATTAATGTCATGTAACCAATAACCCCATGTAATATATTTTAGATTATTATTAATTGTAGTATAATCAATGAACCTACCTCTACTATCAATAACCATCGTTCCCCTTTTCTGTTTATTTTGTTTGTTTAGTTTTGCAATAATATTTCTATGACTACTTATTTTTGGCGTGTCTATTACTTCAGTTGTAATGTCTGAGTTTGTAATAATTAAATCAATTAATGAACCTCCATGAGTATTTGCATGTGTAAATTCTTTTACCACATTCTCAAAACCTATATCACTAACAATACATTTTAACCTTTTAGTATAACTTGAATTACTATACCAATCAATATTAAAATCCACTACCAATATAATTTCTAAGTTAGCATCAATTAAATTCAGCTCACACCATTCTTCAAAAAAGTCCAGAAACAAATTCTCTCTAGTACTGGGAGATCTATAAAGGCATACGATCATAAACTTTTTGTTATTATGTTAGAGTTTTAGTGAAATTAACCAATAAGTCCTATCTAAAATTACTGTCTCAAAATCTAAAATTTGTAATATCTGATTCACATAAACAATAACTCCCCCAGTATGTCGACTATTACTATCAGCTCTGTATATTATGAAACTATTAATGTTTATTTCATTATTATATATGTCTGAAGTTGAATGCGTTTCTGACAGGCAAACTATCAGTGGATTTTTATTGATAATAAAATTTTTAACTTCTTCAAAATGTGCAGTTAAACTTTGACAATTCATGTATAACAAAAAAGTATCTAGTCGATTATTATTTGTTCTGTTTGATTTATGCCTAAAAAAGGACTAGTCATATCTGATTCTTTATTATTATTACCATTATTATCGTTTTCATTATTACTATTGTTCAAGTTATCCCCAGGATGCTCACTTAATGTGAATTTTCTTTAATTTTAATAAATATTAAATTTGAAATTTTCACTTTTTCCATTTCTGCAATAATTTTTTTACAAATAATATTCTTACTAACTAATTTTCCCATATTTTCTAAAATATGTTTTGGTATGTTATGCTTCAAAAGTGTTTTCCTTGGCTAATACATTTTTTCTTTGCTATCTCCACGTTTTTGTTAAAGTTGAGTTTATTGTCGATAGTCAGACCAAGGTACTTTACAGTTGATGTGCATGGAATTATGTTATTGTTAATATAAATAGATCGTGTTTTGGGTGTTGGTGTATGATTGAAGATTATTAATTGCGATTTCAAAGGGTTAGGCTTCATTCTCCACCTGTTGAACCATTTCTCTGTTCTGTTCATTAATGTTTGCAGTTCGTTCATTGTTTTTTTTATGCTGTTATTATGACTAATTAAAGCGGTGTCATCTGCATACTGCAATATGTATTTTTGTGAATTAATGTGCTCTGGTGCTAATCCAAAGTTGTCTATATCATAACAGTAGAGATTATAGAGCAGAGGAGAAAGTGGGGAGCCTTGCGGGACTCCTTGTTGAGGTATAATCGTTGGTGAGAAACTGTTGTTAACTTTTATTTGTATTATTAGAATCCATTGTTGATATTTGATTAATTAAATTTGAAAAAATAATTCCAATAGTTTTGGTATTTATTTAATGTATCCGTAAAAATTAGTTTAAACCCAAACAAAATTAATATGGCTATGTAGCCAATGTCAATGCCTTTCAAACGAGATATCACTTGCCATAATCTCATATTTGAAATTATTGACCAGAGTGGCACTGTGACGTCATCTATAACTATTACGTCACCTGTTACCATTCGTAGAGAAGTTTACAATACTTTATTTTCACCCTCCAAATTTTATTAATGTAGCCGTTAAAAAGATACGAGGGGGGGAGGGGACTTTTGAATAGCACTGTATAAAGATCATTGTATTTAAGAATATGACTTGTGAAACACTTAACAACCCTGTCATTTCTAACATGGTTTCCACACTAGTAAGCCTACATTACATTTCAAAATATGTTGCAAAACTTGATTTTGTTTTCCTTGTAGTGTCTCCTTCTTATTGTTATTAAGTTAAAATAATATTTAACATTGAAGTGCAATAGTTAAAATGCGGCAGGATAATTGCTTTATAGATTATTTGTTTTGTCCATTCGCTAAGTTAAGAACTCATTCTTCCAAGAAAAAATATTTTTTTGACACTTTTTGATATATATTCTGAATGCTTGGAAAACGTTAAATTTTCATCCACTATAACTCCTAGGTATTTAAATTGTTCCACTTGTTGTATATTTACATTATTTACAAAAATTCCACCATGAGTCTTTGTCGGAATAGCATAAAATCTACTTTTTATAATCATAAATTTTGTCTTTTCTATATTTCATCTTTTTTTTCTTCGCCGGTACCACCTCAGCCTCCTGGGCTTATTGTGGATTTAATTTTAGTCTATTTTGATTTAGCCATTTATATAATCCTACAAGCTCCTCGTTTATAGTATCCACAATCACATCAACATTTTCCTCTATAAAATATACCAAGGTATCATCTGCAAAAAGCTGAATATTGCATTTTCTTATACTCTTCATGATGTCATTTATATACACTATAAACAAATTGGGGCAAGTATAGTTCCTTGAGGTACATCAATTGCATTGTTTCTTGGCAATGATATATTGCTCATGTATTCTGTTTCCTGGGTACGATTTTCTAAATAGTTTTCAAACCACTTAAGCACACTGTTACACAAACCGTATTTTTTTAATTTTTCTAAAAGTAACTTATGGTCTATAGTTTCAAATGCTCTCTGGAAGTCCAAGAACACTACACCGATCATATTTTTTTTGTCTTAGAGCACTTTGTAACATGTCTATCGACCTGTTCCGATTTGACGAAATAATTTCGATTTTACCGCTTGCCGTCATTAGTAACCACTTCCAATATAGTTCTGTGACCGTTACGACAATTGACATATGATGTCAACGCTCGATTCTAGGAGGTGGTTTTCATTCTTTTCCGTTACCGACCCTTGAGTAGCAAGGACGTATCTTTCTACCGTCTCTTGAATTTAATTGTTTTACCTTAAATTGCTGTGGTAAGTCCAAAATTATAATTTATATTTATCAAGCTTTTTCTAAAGTAGTGGCTGATATAATTTTTTGTGCATTTCTTATTGTTTTTACAGAGATAGACGAATATACACATACCATACATACATACATACCATACATACCACGTGGTCAACCACATTTCTGTACATTACTTTTAAACTAAATCTTTTATCGTAAATAGGGCATGTCCACGTGACGTCACAAACTATTTTGACAAGACTTAGGTGGTAAAACAATAAACAAAGCGTTCAGAACACGTGGTACTTAATAGTGAGGTTATGCTGATTTATAATGGTAGATCGTGTTTGATTTTAGTTGATTTTGCTTCAGTGTACTTTTAAAGTTATTTGAATTATTGAGCTTGCATATTTAATAATATATAATATGGGTTAATAGTTGTTTGTTGTTTGATAATTGTTCATCATGTCTATTGTTTATTGTTTTACCACCCAAGTATTGTCAATGTCAACTGTCGTGGACATGCCCTATAACTGTTACCTTTTTTTAATGCAAACATTTGCTAGATTCTCTGTTGTAGAATACCTAATTATTTTCAAAGATATATAACATTTGCAGGTTAACCTTTTCAAATATTCTCTATCATAAAAACCTGCCAGTGCCGGCTTCACATTTCATTTAACATTTTATTCTTTTAGAAATGATTTATTAATAACTTTTTACTATAATTAATACTTAAGGTCATTAGTACTTTTTTAATTTGGCTGATAATTTTTACTGTTTTAAATGGGACATATATGTTGGAAAGCTTTCAGTAAATTTAAATTTCATTATTTCAAACATCTGCCTTCCTTTTTTACCTGAAAAGCTAAACCAACATTATGTGCCCCATTACATTCAAGTTCCTACATATCCCTAATCCACCTGAACTTCTAGGTAAGCACAGCTGCCAGGATATCCCTGCCAGGTTACCTGCAAAATACCGTTACTGCCAGGATACCCCTGCCAGGTTACCGCCAGAATACCGTTACCGCCAGTTATACTTCAACTTCAGAACCTTTCAACTTCAACTTCAGAACCTTTCAACTTCAACTTTAGGATCATTCCACTTCAACTTCAGGACCTTTCCACTTCAAATTTCTTCTATACCCGGCTGTAAGAGCTGTAGGGACTGCGTCCGGGTTTACGTAAGTTTGTAACTTTTTTATTTTTTTTTAACTTAAAGTAAATACTACAAGGTGTTTCTACCTTTTTCACCTTAGTTTCTTTTTTCTTAACATTAAATTATCTTTTTTCGTCGATGTCTAAAAAGGTAGTGGCGCCCTATGTTCTTATAGTCTGTCAACCCTCTGGCATACCTAGTGTGGCATCAACATGGAGTCGATGCACCCTTGAGAGAGTCTCTAGCCGGGATCTGTCTCTTAAGGAGAGAACGAGTGTTACAACTTTTTAGTTTATTAATACAGTTTGTAATGCACATTCACAAGAATTTCCATTTCGGAATCCTGCTTAATATTTGCTTAAAAGATTGTTTTTTTCAAAATACTCTATGAGTTGTTTAGGTATTTACCACTTTTTCAAGAAGTTTTTCATACACTGGAACCATGTTTATTGGTCTATATTCCTCACATTTATTTGTGTTAGCTTTTTTTTTCTATGGGAATTATGGTAGATTTTTTCCACTTTTCAGGAAAAGTACTGTGTTCTAGACTGGTATTGATTAGTTGCAGAAAAATGTCTCCAATTACCTCAAACGAAGCTTGTAATATTCTTGTTGTGATACCATCAACATCACTTTTTTTCTTTTTAAGGGTTTTCACTACCTCTTCCAACTCAATTAATGACAGGGGTTTAAAATTGTTCATCATTTTGTCGGTGGGTCCTATCTTTTGAACTATTTCTTGAATATCCTCGTTACCAATGCTATTTGATATTTTTTCAATAATTTGTATAAAATATGTGTTAAATTTATTATCAATTGGATTGGCATTTGTCTCAGGTGTGTTATTAAAGTAAATCTGTTTGTCTATTGCTGCTTTGCCACCCACTAATTTTTCAATTGTTTTCCATAGTTCTGTTGAGTTATGTTTGTTTCTATCTATAATTGCATTGTAATAATATATTTTTTTGTTGTCTTATCATATTAACCACCCTATTTCTCTGCATCTTATAATGATTGAAATCCTCATTATTCTTTGTGATAATTGCTCTTTTATATAATTGGTCTCGTTCTTTGATATTTTGTTCTATTTCATGTGTCCACCATTTTTTATTAAACCACTTAATTGGAAGAGTTTCTTGCTTGATTGGTGCATGCCTATTTAGTGTACATGTTAATGTATCAACCCATTTGTCAGCCAATATATCAATGTTTATAGAATTTCTGTCCTATACTGTCTCAATTAAGTCTATTTGAAACTTCATTCCATCAAAGTTTTTATAGTCACATTGGTTCCTAAGCTCTAACAGTTGTGCCATAATAATATAGTGGT
This sequence comes from Galerucella calmariensis, assembly GCA_910591675.1. NCBI lineage: Eukaryota > Metazoa > Arthropoda > Insecta > Coleoptera > Chrysomelidae > Galerucella > Galerucella calmariensis. The sequence continues at coordinate 1,091 of CAJUYG010005212.1, read as the reverse complement.
CTGTAATTTTTGGTGTTAAATGAACTTGAGGTATCAGATTTTTGTTATTCATAATAAATAAGTCTATGATTGTTGATGTTTTGTTGGTAATTCTGGTAAAGTTATTGATATTTTGTTGTAGATCATTTTCAGATATTATTATTTCCAATTTTATTGGAGTAGTACATGTTTTTTGACATATTAGTATTATAGTCACCTATGCCAATTATTGTTCCCTCTTTTAAACCACATTCTTCGAAAAAAGCCTCCATGTGATTTAAAAGATTAGCCTTACTAGCTGCAGGTGAATGATAAAAACAAAATACATTATATTTTTTGTTTTCTACTGTTATTTATACTCCTGTAATCCATAGTTCCTTTGATATTGATTGTTGTAGTAGTATTTTTGCCTTTATATTATCCATTACATATATAGTGGTTCCTCCAGTATACCTACTCTGTGACAAAGTACTTATGATGCCATATCCATCCAATTGTATTTCATGGTCAAATATCTGTTCTGTTATATGTGTTTCTGACAGACACACTATAATGGGTTTCCACTTATTTATAGTACTGTTTAATTCATCTTTATGAGCTAGTAGACTTTGTATATTCAGATACATTAATTGGCCCGATGATTGCTATTTTTGATTGGAAAAGATATCTGGATAGCTAATTCTTTGTTCTAACTCCCTATAAACTCTGTTATAAGCTTGACAACTTCTGTCATATGCCCTATGGTTATAGTCTACATTTGGTACTTTTAGTATTTCTGCAGCATATTTGCAGTTAGAACAAGAAGTTTCTTGTGATTCACATTCATCAATTTTATGTTCCCTGCACATTTAGGGCATATACTTTTTTTTGATCTACATTCTTTTGCTATGTGTCCATATTTATAACAATTGAAACATTGTACAACATTAATATGATCAAAGAACTTATATCATTTCCACCCAATTGATAACTTCTCTTTGTTATTCAGCGTATTATATGTTTTTGAATCTACCTCCACTACTACAGTTTCTTTGCCTTCCTGGCCTTTTTTCCCTTTGTAATGTTTAAGGATATTTATTTTTCTGTTTTCTTCCTTGGTAGTAATAGCATTC